>JAMXBD010001885.1:0-275319 GCA_024138025.1 Combretum micranthum
TTTGGGATTAATTCTTAGGAATTTCTAGCTATCTTGTTAGAATTGAGTTCATTATATTATTATTAGGATCTTTATTTTTTACATAAAATTTTTCATTTTATACTTTGTAAACATGTTTTCAAATAGGATTTATTCAAAAATCCGAATTTTTGAATGTTTTCTTTAAGAAAAACTTGTTTAATGCATTAAAATTTAGGGCTTATTATACCTATGCCGTAAGGACTTTATTTCTTAATAAAAAATTTTATTTTGAGTTTGGAAAATAGGTGTTTTTTATGACCTTAATACAAAATTACGAATTCCTAAATTGAGTAGTAACTCAAAATTTCCTATTGTTTTTGCTCTTTGTTTTGTATATTCCTCATATCAAATCTATTCCAACTTATAAAAATCATCATTTAATGATATCTATTACCTATACTCTTTATTTTTCATATAAAACACAAGTTTTAAAGTTGGTAAAAGGGTTTTTAAAACATGGTTTTGAATTTATACGAATTTTTCATGTGAACATTTCAACAAAAGTTTTTCTTTTTGAAGTATCTTGTTATCTACTTAAAGACTTACCAACTACAACATTCATATACACAAGACAAAGCTTTTATGAGCATTAATGCATTAAAACACAAAATATTTATGAGATCATGAATGTCAAGTATAATATGAGTATCTAATGCTAGATCTACTACTTATGATGATGATGAAGTTTAAAAGCATAAACATGGATTTTTTTGCAAGATCTCTACTTTATTTACTATTATATGCATGACATGAAGATCTATGATGAAAACACATTTAAATACAAGATCACTCTTGTGATGGCTTGACATTCATGTATTAGTATTTCTTGTACCTAGCAAGTGCTCATGGGACTTAAAGTAATAATACTCATGAATAATCTTGTCATTGCAAGATTTAATGATAGAAAAGGGTTAGGATTCATCATTAAGCTTGAATCAAATGGAAATGAAGAAGAAATGAGCTTATGTGGTGTGTGTGTGGTGGTTTGGTGGGGTGGGTGGTTTGTGGTGGAGGACTCACAGCAACAAGGGAAATAGAGAGAGTTGTGAAAGTTTTTTGAAGAAATGAAGTAAATGAAGGAGAGGAAAAGTAAAATATTATTTATAGTAAGTAAAATTAGGATTTGTTTATATTATAAAAAGAAGAAAATAAACAAATTGAGGGTAAAATTGGGGGGGGGGGGGGGGGGGGGGGGGGGATGTGGGGGGAAATAGATGTGCACGGTTTGAAGGAGTGGGAAGGAGAGAGAGTTTGAATTATTTTGTTTGTAATTTATGTAATAAAGTCTTAAATGTAATAATTTGTTAAGAGACAAATTTTTATTGGAAAAGAAAATGTAATTGAGTATTTGTAAGGATTTAAGACTAGGGTATGGCTTGTGTGTGTAGTAAGTTGTACTTGTGATAATAATAAATAGTAGACAAGATAATTACTTTACGGTAGTAAAGAAAATACGAGAAAAGGCTATATCTGTAATTTTTATAAACGAAAAATTATAAAATTTACATTTTTGAAATCCTTATTAAATTTTGATTCTAAAGACTATTTTGGAATATATTTCCAAATTTCTAGTTTCGAGGCTTGCTTTTCCGTAATGGATCTCGGGAAGGCCCGGGATAGAAAATTGTTCGAAATCAAAATTTTTTATGATTTGAAATATACTTTAAAACAATATTCCACATTAAATTATTTTATAAAAGTTCTTTTAATTTGAAATCGAAGGAAAGCCGGATCCAGGGTTCCTAGATTTCTCTCACAGGGCTTATACTAATCCAATTTAGGGTTTTGGTTTCCAATTTTCAAAGTTTACTAGATTACTAGGAAAATCGGGGTTTACAGATCTCAAACTTCTTAACATATTCTCACTATTATAATGCTCCTATGAGTCTTTTATGTACATTAGACAAAAATCTATGGTATTTATGTACTCAAAACAACTAGATCTACTATATCATGCTAGTCATGAATGCAAATGCACTATGAACATTATGAAGATGAGTTTAATAAAAGCATACATGCACAAAATATCAAGAAGAACAACATAAAGCAATAATATAGCAAAATAATAGTAAAACAACTTAAATAACAAGTCCCACAATATTGTGATGGCAAGAATATCATGCTTAAGTGTCTCCACATTCCTAGCATAATGCTCATGGGGATTTTAGTGGAACCACACATGTATGATCTTGCCATTACATGTTTTATTATGGTAGGATCAAAATCTATTACCTATTTATTGTTTGGAGTAAGAAAAACTTGAAGAAAAATTATGTGTATGTAAAAGGGGGACGGGGTCACGGCACTAAAGAGGGAGAGAGGGAGAGAAAAAAATTGCAAGAGGTTTTTTTAGTCAAAAAGTGAGAAGGTGAAATGAGATAGACATAAAGGGGTATTGATAGAAAAATGGATTAGGGTTTGTGTGATTAATTATTTGGAGAAAAAAAATCAAACAAATGAGAGAGTAAGTAGGGGGAAGGATGGGTTCTAGGGGCTAGGGAAGAGAGAGAGAGAGAATATGAGATATTTTGTGTAATAAAATTCAAAATTTAAAAGTAACTTAAGTAATAAAAGGTATTGGAAAAGTAAAATTGTAAGGAAAAAGATGTAAGATTGTAAGAATAGGTTGTAAGGATGTAAGAATAGGGTATATGAGTGGTTGTACTTGTGAATAGTGTGATTAGAAATCAAAAAGTAGATTTGACAATTAAATTATCGATAGTAATGAAATTACGATAAAGGCTATAATTGAAATTTTTATAAACGAAAAGTTATATAATGATATATTTAGAAATATTATGAAATTACGAATCTAACTGTACTAATAACATATTCTTGGTGTCTCAAGCCCCGAGATATGCTTTTCAAAGTCTGTATCCGATCGGATTCAAAATAGCCCAAAAATTTACCCATAGATATTTTTAAGCATCCTAATATTATTACAAACCAATCTACACTCCACTCATATTTCAACTTCTCGGTTTAAGAACATGGATTGGGATCTAAACTGCTAAGGTTTCCTAAGGATTTGTTGACTTAAGGTTTTCAGTTGACTATCCAGCTTAGGGTTTAAGCTTGAAATTACCCTAAAAATTTAGGGGTTTACATGAATTCTATGTCTAAATCCATAATCAAACCTCTCTATTCATATAGATATATTCTATTAGATGAAATCTCTTTCTATCTAAAAGAAATATACATGCCATCAATTCTAGCCATAATTAATCATAAGGAAAAATAACGAAAATATGAATACACTTAAGAAACATAAACTTCCATTAACGAAATAATCCAATCGTTGCATTAGGATTGGGGTTCCTCAAGACCTAGGGTATAAAGATTTATTTTTCCATATGAAGATTATGACAATGACAAAAAACAAGAAAAATAGTAAAGAGTTATGAGTACAATCCTTAAAAATAATGTCTTCTGATCTTGTGTGAGCTCTAGCATATCTCCACTCAAAAGTGCCTATGTTTCTCTCTAAGGTTCATAGGAATAAATGAAGTGTCTGTAAATGATGAGTTAATACTGATATTCATAGGAGAGGGGTCAATTAAATCCTACATGGCCATGTTTAAGGCTATGTAGGATAAAAAATGATGAAAATACCCAAACAAAAGGTTGCACGACTACAGCATGACTTGTGCTATGTACTTTTAAAACAACTTCTGTTCACTTTCTAGCCTGTAAACCTCTAAATTTTTGGAACCAGTTTAGCATAAAACCCTAAACCGGAAGTCAAACGAAACCTTAAAGGTCAACAAAATCCTAGTTTACCATAACTAATTAAGTCCGGCATTGCCGTTTTCTTTGGCCCTAGAAAACGAAGTTGAAATAATTAGCTAGAATAGTTCAAAATAGCTATAGGTTATATAAAAATATCAGTTTTGCAAATTTCGGATGTCCTTTGAATCCGATCAGGCACAGTTCTCGAAAAACGTGTCCGGGAGCTCGAAATAGGAAAAAAATTCTAGATACACCATTATACTCGTAAAAATATAAGTTTTCCAAAAATATCAGTTTCATAATTTTTCGGTAAGTAAAAATAATAGATATCGCATTTATACGCTTATTTTCTTACTACCGGTACTTTATTAGTCATATCTATCTTATTACACTATTCATTACTATTCTACACTATTCTTTTCTCTCTTTTTTCTTACGTCTATTCTTACACATCCATAACCTATAATCCTTACTTTTTATCTTTCCCATAACTTTATTTTACATCTACCTTACATATTACATCTTTTATAAACAAAAAGTCAAAAAAATAAATCACTCTCCCCCTCCATGGTACATGCCGGCGCCCCCATCATCCCCATCTTCCTCAATTTTGTTTCAATTTTATTTATTTTAATCATACAAAAATCACTTCTCAATTTCCTATAAATACCCTCCTCCTCTTTCACTTTTTCAACATTCACTACCCACAAATTTCTTACCAAAACTCTCTCAATTTCTCCTCTCAAAACTCTCTCAAATAATTCCACAACAACTTCTACCAACAACTAAAACCCATAAACATACTACTACTAAAGTCTTCTTTAGGTAACCACTTCTTTTATTTTCTTCTTCTTTCATGTCATGTAACTTTATATGACCATAGTGTGAGTTTCCAAAGACTACAAATTATGGAAGCTACATTATATTCATGTATTGTTCTTGTTCATGAAAATCTATTTATGTTTATGTTATTATTTTGTTATTGTTAATATATCTAAGTGTTATTATCTATATATATATGTACATATTCTTTAGAGCATATAAGCTTACTTGCAATTTATTTACTTTATGCAAAGCAATTTATTTATTTATTCCATTGCAATTTATTTATTTATTCCTTGTTAAATTAAGACTAGTCTCTAGTCTTACACTTGTCCTCATCAAGTCAAAATAAGTTTTTCTTTCTTTCATTTTATTTTATTTTAGGACTAGTCCACTTCTTAGTCCCGGGAGCCTTGAAAAAGCTAAGACTCCAAGACTTGACTTTATTATCTATGTTTTATGTTATTTTTGTTCACATAAATCATGTTTATTTAGATTGTTGTCCAAAAAGTTTTAATTTCTAAAAATAATTAAATAAAAGAAGATCTTGTCACTTAGAAATAAGTTTATATAAAATCTATGAGTTAACAAAAATAAACTCATTTCCTTTCATGTTACAAAAAGAACTCACTATAATTTTAGAAGCTACTTTACTTTGAAAAGCTACTTAACCCTTTATTTTCCCACTTTGTTTTTCAAAAGAAAATAATTGTTGATACAAAAAAATGATTTTTATGAAAAGATAAACAAGATGAAAGGCTAAGGAATTTTCAAATAAGACCTTTGCAAAAAATAGACAAAGAAAATTGTATAAGAAATAAATAGGAAAAGTGGTACTAATATAAGAGAACTTAGAAAATAGCAAACTTTTTTTTTAAAAAAAAGTTACTTAGGAAAAATAATAAAACCAACGTAAAAAAACAAAAGGAAGCAAAGTATTCATTCAAGAAATTTGCAAAAACAATTTTTGAAAACTATTTTTCTAAAAACTTCAAACCAACATTGCTTTACTCAAGAAAAATAATTGGACAACAAAACACTTGAGCATGCTTAAATATAAGTTCTATAGTTATAAAAAGAGAAATTTTCAACTATATAGATAACTAAGTATTCATCAAACAAATTTTGATTTCTTGAACCAAAGTTATTTTGTGTTGGAAAATTCGTGGCGAATTTCATCACCACTGTTTCGGGGCCTAAATGGTGTATTTTGACAAAAATAGTTTTATAAATGGATAGATCTTTTCGAGTAGGTAGAAATCGGTATATTGTATGCACAATTCCGAGTTAAAATAGCCAAGTTATAGCCATTTTAAGTTGAAACATTTCTTTATGCAAACTTTAACGTTCTTTTGATATTGTTTTGTCAAAATTCAAGAAATCATCAAGGAATGCTCATTGTGGGTATTTTCTTGATTAGGTGACCCCGAGGAAGGATTTCTTTATCCCGAAGATTATTACGACTAAGTGGAGTGTGTGAACGACTCATCCACCTAGGAATTAGTCGACATGACATTGTGAGTTTATTTTCATTAAATATACTTGTTGTGCTTGTAAATTAGTTGCATTAGAATTAGGAAAAGATAAATCGATATGTATGTAAAATAACTCTTTGAAATAATTTTAAGAATATCGGAGCCGAAATTTTTTTAAATGTTTGTTTTAGTATAACATTTGATTTGTGTGAAATTCCTTGATCGTCTTAAATTCAAAAATAATTATGCTATGACATTATAAATAAATGAATTCATGCATACCACGAGAGTCACATTGCATTTTGGGTTATTATCCTTGGGTGAGAAAGACAGTAAGCTCATGTCGAAAGCAGCACTTGGCGGGAGATCCGAAAGCAATTGCTTGGTGGCTTAAGGGAAATGCTTGGCAGAAGATCCGAAAGCAAGGTCAAATCAAGTAGATTCGGAATACTTGACGATGAGTGCTCGTAAGCATAAAACTTTTCAACTAAAACTACTTGTTTTGAGGTGAAGTATCACCAAACCCCGAATGGAGGGTGCAAATCCATTCAACATATAGTTCTCGGAAAACTATATGCTTGTTTGCTTACGTGTATGTTGCATTACATTTGATTGTTTAATAACTTGTTTGAAATCTTGTTACAAGAAGTTATTTATGGAAATAGTTCTCACAAGCCTGTCAGCATATACCCCATAGATATCTTTTGCAGTTTCCCTATTTAAGGTTAAGGCCACGAGGATCCTGCGGGCAGCAATTTCTTTTTGGGTAATAGAAATTTAGATAAAGTGTTAGCATTAGTATTCATGTACAAATATTCATGAAATAGATTAGTGATCAAGGGGAAATGTCCCTAAGTGTGTAAACATTGATGTGAATGAATGATTATTATGAATCCTCTTTTCTTAATGTGTTATTTATATCTGCTTAAACCTCATAATTTCATATATGGTCCTCTAAAGTGAAAGCACGCCTTACACTTAATATAAAAGTTTTTGGAATGGCTAAGGTTGTCATACTTAAGCTTTAATATTGAGTGTGACGGATTGTCACGTTTAGGGTACCCTTTGGAGCGTGACATAGCTCTACATAAGCATATTGCATGGTTTGTATAGTTTCCTTGTGTACTTTAAAAATGTTGCTAGTCAATTTTCATCCTCTACACTAGTGTTTTGCATAACTTGTGTAGCAGCAGTCATGCATATTGTAGATCTTTCCTTTGCATATTTCTTCATAAAAACCTTCCTTAACTCATGCATACAAAAATCTTCATTAATCCAATATCTTCCTTTATTCTTGAAATTGATGTTTTATTCCAAATAAATATCTTTTTATTTTAATAATTGCATAAAATAAATATAATATATATCAAAGCAATTTGAATAGTAAGAATCTTATCAAACTTCCACACAATTAACCATTTGCTTGTTCTCAAGCAGATAATTTAGAGCAAAGATATCCATCCTTAATTAATTATACTTGAAGTTTCAATGGAGATTCAGTTGTCATAATAGCATTCAAATTTTCATATTAGAAATAGCAATTTCAAACTTTT
This sequence comes from Combretum micranthum, assembly GCA_024138025.1. NCBI lineage: Eukaryota > Viridiplantae > Streptophyta > Magnoliopsida > Myrtales > Combretaceae > Combretum > Combretum micranthum. The sequence continues at coordinate 7,601 of JAMXBD010001885.1, forward strand.
GTGCCTTTCGCTCAAATCTACTATAAATGTATTTGACATAAAAAATCGAAATTCTAAAACTAATCCAGTAAATCAAACAATCATCTACCATTTAATAATAACTACCAAAGTTAAAAATTAAACATAAAGTCAAACAAAGCAAAAGAGACCCAGTTAACCCTTCAACCACCTATTTAAGAGTTATAGCCCTTTCAAACTTTTCTAAGCACAATAGTCAAAAGTGATAGTACTTTTCATCCATTTTTACTTTAGATCTTCCTTTAAAACCTGACAAAAAATCAACTTTGTCTCTATCTTCGAAATTTTTAGAGGGGAAGGTTTTTGTTCCATTTTTTTCTTTTCTTCTGGAGGGTTTTTTCCTACTTCTTTTAAGCTCTTTCCCTCTCTATTTTTTTCTTTAGCTTTTATCAGTAGTGGGGGTCAGAATTCATCTTATGAGGGACCAAAGCCTACTTATACTGACTGAGCTTTTTATATTATCATTTAAGCACATCAACTAATCGAATGATTTTCAAAGAGGTTTCTGTAACAACAATTACCAAGTGATAAGTCACATGCCCTTTCATTAGAGATTAAATGAGCTCTCAAGATTTTTGAAAAGAAAATATACAACCTAATAAGCTTAGAACATAACCAATTAACTTTTAACTAAAACTTTGATCCACTTTTAAACTCTATATTCCATCATTAAATAATAAGTTTGCCTCATCTAGATTTCATCATACAATTTTGACTAGGTATGCCAAATTCAAAATGAGTAAAACAAAGTTGCTTTTAATTTTTGAATGCTAAACTTAACAAATAGATTTAATGAATATTTTAGGATCATCAAGTTCTTAATAATTCAATTCATTAAGTGGGAGAATTTGAATAAAGCACATAATTCATTAAAATATAATAAAGACCCATATGACATATCTTTCTTAGGTATCCCTTCCCTACACTTAAATGAGACATTGCCCTCAATGTCTACTATATCAAATTAGCCTAAGAATGAATATAAAGAAAGAAAATAAAAAAGAAAAAGAACTGAGACTTCAGTTTGAGATTGACAAGAATACTAAGAGTGAAGAAGTATTCAAGTGGAGCAATTTATAGCAGCAAGTCATATAGATGAGAACCTATTAGACTTTATGTCGCACAAAAAAAAAAATGGAAAAAGGAAAAAGCAAACAAGGGTAGCTAAAAGATTTCAAAAGAAATTACAAAACCTTAGTCAAATTAGCTACCTCCCATGAAGCATTTGTTTAACATTGTTAGCTCAACATCCTTCATGAATTTAGCTCGGTAGTTCTTCAATAGATGATTTTAACAATGCTTTATAACTAACAGTATTCCTTGAAGCCATTTTTTATTAAAATCTGATCAATAGTCCTAGTTGAGCTACAACATTTTGTGTCTCAAGGTTCTTCAGGTCTTTTCTCTCTGTGTGTTATGTCTAACTCTAGAACATCCTTACGAAGAGTATCCTACATACAATCTGAAATGGAAGCATCAATAACATCGATGTTAAAACAGGAATCATTTGATGTCATAGATTGGTAATCTTTATTATAAGCTCCCATCCCAATGCTAAGTGTTAGCTTGCCATCCCTCACATTAATGACAACTCTGGTAGTGGTTAGGAATGGTCTTCTCAAGATTAGAGGCACTTCCTCAGCTTCATATATCAAGTATTACAAAATTACTGAAATATAAAATGTCCCACTTTCACAAGTACATCCTCAATAATCCCTTTGGGGAGCTTCATTAAATGATCTGCCAGTTGCTTCACCCAAACCCAACCGTTTGAAGAACAATATAGCATCAATTGATGCCATCCCCGATATCGGCTAAAGCTCTGTCTTCATGCAATTCCTCAATTAGGCATGGGTTTATGAAACTTCCTGGATCTTGAGCTTTGTTGGCAGTGTACTTTGAAGGATCATTAAAATTTAGCTTAACCATTGCCATAGATAACTTTTCTACTCTTCTTTTAGGAGAATGTCTCTTTAAAAATTTTGCATGTTTGGGTCTCTGATAGAGCCTCAACAAGTGGTAATTTGATATGTAATGTTTTGAAAGTTTCTAAAACTTACAAACTGCTCAGTGTCATGACCCTTCTTCAGACAGGCTAGATATAGTATCTGTGGCTTATTGCTTGCACTTTAGGAGGTTTGCTTTCCTTATCTACGCCTCTCCTTCCTTTTACTTTCTCTTCCTTAAGAATCTTTTTTTCTCAAGACAATCTCTCCTTATTAGATAGATTATAGATCTTTCCACTCATAAGGGTTATCGCATTTACTTGCTTTGTGGGATTTGGCTTAGTATTGCTGAAGTGAACTTGCTTGCCTCTCAGATAACATCATAGCAAGTTACCCAATTTGGTTTTCTAGATTATGAATGGATGCTTCTTGATTCCTATGGCGAGCTTTATAATTATGAATGAATTATTTTATTAGCTCTTATAAACTGGGTTTCATCTGCTATGGAGGAGGCGGAAGTTGTAGAAGCTATATAGGTGGTGGAAGCTAGGGAATTTGCTGAGGAGGTGGCAGTTGTGGCTTCTGGAATCCAAGTGCTTGATAATTTGCTCTCTACATAATCTAGTTATTAGCATAACCTAGATTATATGTATTATAGTAAGAATGTTTCTAATATCTGCCTTGATTGCCTACATAATCAACTTACTTAGGAGTCTCAAGATAAAAGTTCTCGGCACCATTATTCCATATTGGATTTAAGGTGGTGATTGGTTCTTTGACTCCATCACCTTCTTACTCAAGGTATCCATCTTTGCTAGTAAAGTAGTCATCATATCCATTTCATACATTCCAGCCACTTTCTGCTTTCCCCGATTATTACCCCATTGGTAGTTGTTCTTAGACATTTCTTTAAACAGTTTCAACTCCTCAAGTGTCTTCATATTAAAAGTACCTTCAGCTGAGGTATTTACTAATTGGTGGGTAGCAGTATTGAGACCATTATTAAATGTCTGTACCCACATCCAGTTAGGCATTTGATGATGTGGACCCTTTCTCAAAATATCTTTCCATCTTTTCCATGCATCATAAAGTGTCTAAGGGTCTTGCTATACAAATGACGAGATGTTATTCCTTAACTTAGCAGTCTTGGAAGGTGGAAAATAATTATCCAAGAACTGTTCAACCATATCTTTCCTATAGGGCTTTGAGCGAATTTAAAAATAAAATTATGTAGCGGAAATTTCAAAACCTAAAAAGGAATTTATGTGTTTTGATTAAATTAGGTACAATAGGAATGAATCCAAAAAAAAAAAAAAAATACCTTGCAATTTTGTATCCAGAGATTTAAATTCAATCACTTGTAATCTGGATGTACAAGGCACCATGATTTCATTGCACCCTCTACGTAGTCCACACGAACAAACACATCCAAAAGGAATCACTTTGGCGTGCTAGCATAATCTAGAACGCTTCTAGATTGATGAGGAAGAATTGAGTTTTTTCCTCTCTTGTGTTTTTCTCTTTGTTAGGGTTATAGATTTACTCTACCATCTAATGTAATAGTGAAAAGTCATAACCCTAAAGAGATCCTATCACTCCTATTTATAATATATCATTTTTTTACTGATTTAATGCCCCTAATCTTATTAGTGTTAGACATGATAATAACTCTTTTAAAATAATTAAATTATTATTAATAATAATTTATTTTTATTCTTCCTACTGGACTTTAAAATTAAATCCATGTTCCTTTTTTGCTTATTCCTTTGTGTGTGACCCTATAGGTTCATTTGATATTGACAGTTAACTTAAAAATTATTTTCAGTAAACAAAACATAAGTGGCCTCTAGCAAGACATTATGTTTACCCAAATCAAATGAAGATCGATGATCCAATTTTACCTGTTCTATAACTTATGTCATCATCCTTTTTGTCTCGTGATATCTAGATTGAATATTAGACATGGACAATGTCACCTTTATATTATTCAATCTTGTTGTTTCTTGAGCTCTAAGTGAACTGATAAAACAAAGGAAATTGATGATACTATCAATTCATTTGAGCATGGCCATGCATTAGTTAGTCTCACTTATTGAGGGGCCCAAAGATATATCTCTCATAAAGAGATGGACAAATCCCATCTTAATCACTCAACTTCCTCTACATGATTCACATTATGCCCAATCAAAACCTTTATAGTTATTCGATTAAGAACAACATTTGATTCAGTCAAAACATAATGTTACTAATGTTGGAATCTATAGTGATTTTAGGTCTTAGGATGTATCGATATTGCTATTATGAGAATCACTTATGACTCTGGTCCATGTAGTAATCTCATAGCGGGTCAATCTAATATATATAGAACTCCAATATATATACTTATGAGTTTTATCTATATCTCTATACACATAAACATCTCTTGATCATAAAATAAAACTTATACTGGATTTATATCATCATCATTTCACAATAATGATAATCTAAGATTAAAAAGATTATTCATGAATTCTATTATAAAGTAAACATCCAAACTTTATAATAAAAATGCCTCTAAACTAAAAAACACATGAAATAACAATACTTAGTAATTGGCCTAAGGCACAATCACTAACACTTCCAAGTGTTGATGGCGCTTTGCCCCAGTGATGATAACTATGCCTTCGCTCGTCCTCTCATTAGTTACTCCATTGTTTTTAAACATCTCACATAACTCCAAGAATGTTTGTATGTGAGCATATGGATCTTCATCTGGAAATCCATCGAATTAGCAACATTGCTGCAATAATAGAATAACAACACTCTTGATTTCAAATTTATTTGCTACAATGGGCAACTTTACTAGAGTTAGGCCGATTCCATCTCAAGTAGGTCTGGCATAGTCCAAGTTGGTCTTTAGAGCATCCTCATTAGTGTCAACCATTGTGTTTAGTGTTTGATCCTCAAATATAACCTCCTTGCAATGTCTCTTGCACTATCTCTCAATCTTCCATGGAATGTTTTGTTGATTAGGAGAAAAGTCTACAGATGAGCTTCTTGTCATGCACTTGTAAGAAAAAAGTGAATTTAGATTCTTCTTTAGAAAATGCAGAAAGAAAAAGAATGAATAATCATAAAATAAAAAGAAGATAGAAAACTAGTAGATTCTCGGCATTCCTAATATTGTCAGGTCCTGGTAATAGTGCTAAAAACTTAATATGTTAACTAATCGTAATCAATCAAATTAAATTTAAAGCCCTATTCTTACTTTGTGACTTATCTCTAGGCAAGACCTATCAATTGTAGTATTAGTGTAAGCACAAGGGTCATTCCACTGAGACCTATAACTACTAGTACTATCATAATTCCACTATTCGGTTCATCTAATTGAAATGATAATAAGAAGAATCAATAACAACTTAATTAACTAGCCTTAAAACAAATGATATCATGCTTTCAAATATGTATACTAATTACAAAACATACTTCTAATGTTGATTCACCACTAACCCCATTTCTAATTCCTTATAAAAAATCTATTAATGGATTATTGAAGTTTTTGAATTGCAGGTTCCTTAATTTCTTCAATCTCTCTTAAGATAATTGAATTCTAACCTTATATGTCTAATGGAAATGTGTTTTGTCAGTAGATGCATACAAAATTGCATTAGATTTCATGATTCCTTAGAAAGATTCAATTTTTATGCAGAAGATTCATGCAGTTTATGCATAGATCCATATTCAAACCTCTCTATTCGTATAGATCTGTTTTATTAGATGAAATCTCTTTCTATCTAAAAGAAATCATACATGTAATCAATTCTGGCCACAAATTAATCACAAGAATAATAAAGAAAATATGAATAGACTTAAGAAACATAAACTTCCATTAACGAAATAATCCAATCTCTACGTTAAGATTAAGGTTCCTTAAGACCTAGGATATAAAGATCTATTTTTCCATATGAAGAAGATTACAAAGACAAAACCAAGAAAAATAGCAACGAGTCATGATTATAACCCCTTAAAAATAATGTCTTGTGATCTTGTGCAAGCTCTATCTTATCGCCACTCAAAAGCACCTATGTTTCTCTTTAGGGTTCGTAGGAACAAATCAAGTGTTTGTAAATGATGAGTTAAGAGTGATCAGGCAGTGGAAAAGATAGTAAATAATTATTTGGAAAAGTGGCATCGAATTTGACGATGGCAGTTTCATAATTTTGGAGAGTTATGGATTTTGACCGAGCGGCACCATATTCTGAAGAGAATCGAGCCAATGAGTAAAACTCACCAACTCGCTCGTGACGCATGCCAATTTTCGGCCAAATTCTTCTGTTTAGGCCATCAAAACCGCGTTTTTACTATTTTTAGTAACTTTTTTTATGTCATATCTTTTGATAGGATACTTTTTTTTATATGTCGTCTGTGGCATTAATCTCGTCCGTTCATTTATTTTCGCTCTAGGTATTATTTAGATAGGTTTCCTTTTTTGGTAAAAAAAGCATATTATATATTATAGGGTTACAAAAGGCGCAGACATAGATTATTTTTGAATGAAATTCTTTGAGAGTGTTCTCTCTATTCCAAAACTCGTTATCTTTGTGTAGATTTCGAATTTTGATGCCAGATATCTAGGTATTCTCAGAATCAATAGATATTTGAAGATCACAAGCAGGGTATTCATGCGCAAATCAACGTCTTGCGATAAACCCTATCGTACGTCTGCTGCGTCAAGTGATATTTATAGGATATGGCTCAATTAACTCCTATAGATCATCGTACGATTATGTTTGAGGTCGTGTAAGATAAAAACTTATGTATTTGTTCGAATAGAAGGTTGCACGACTATGAGCACAGTTTATGCAAACAGGCCGTATGCTTTCAAAACCACTTTTGTTCACTTTCCAGCCTCTACGTAAACATGCTATGCAATTTTAGTTTCCTTGTGTACTTTAAAAATGCTCGCTAGTCGCTTTTCATACTTTACACTAGTGTTTTGCACAACTTATGTAGAAATGGTCATGCATGTTGTAGATCATCCCTTTGCCAATTTCTTCATAAAAATCTTCCTTAACTCATCAAAAATCTTCATTAAACCTAATATCTTCCTTTTTCGTGAATTGATTTTTAATTTGAATAAGTATCATTTTTTTTTAATAATTCACATAAAATAAATATAATACCATATAAAAAAATGTGAATAATTAAGGTTTTTAGACACTTATCAGACATACCTACTATCTCATGTAGGATAAAGAATCAATTAACTTGGAAAAAGTAATTGGTTTAATAGAGAAACCCTGTAGTTCGAAACTTAACTAACCATTAATTAGCTCCTATCATAAGAATTAAGGTTTAAGGTGGACTAAAACTATGGGCATCATTTGTAAATTTATTTAGAAACAAAGAAAAGCTCTCATAATATTAGTTAAGATCCTTTGGCTATTGATTTAATCATAATTAGTAAATTAAGTTAGTACACTCATCTTGATAAGATAGACTAGATAGTAATAAAAGGGAAATATTGGTATTTGCCCATAGATCCTTGCGATGACACCCGTAATTAATCCTATACTACAAGATAGGTACGCTTGCATTTGCTAGATTGTAGGACTACAATGGGTTTTATTTTATTATTCTTGATATGATAAAAAAGCAGACATTATTATTTATATTTAGCTTGACTCGCAAGTTAAGTGATAGGTTTCAACAAGTTCTGTTCAGTTAATTGGATGAATTAAGAAATTTACCTAGTTAGACATGGAATAGGGTCTGGACCTATTCGTTGCATCTAACTTCTTTCAGGTAGACTCATGCACAAAGAAGATGACTATTGGCCTTGATTTATGAGGAACTCATTTATGATAAATATGAATTGAGTTTATCCTATCTCATATGTGAATCATTGAGATGGTTTGATGATCATCATTCATGCCAAGTGCCTATAAATACTCAGTCACTCTACTCATTTCAGAACTTTGTGAAAAAGAAGATAAACAACATTCATAGATGAGGCTTTGATCACAAAGACCAAAAAAGGAAATGCAAGTGTGTTATTACTTCAATTTGCTCAAGACCTGTAAGATTGATGAGTGAGGTTAGTTTAAGCTCTTTTACCTATCACTTGTGCATTTAAGACACCAGGACCGTTTGTTCCCCATCTCTATCATTCTCTAAGTCATTCCATCATCAAGTGTCATCTCCTTATCAATACTCTAAAGTTAAATGCAAGGCACAGGATCCTTGTATGTGATGCGTGTGTGACTGCCTTAGAAGGAACCCTACATCTACAATATATATGTATATATATATATTACTTTGCTATTTGTATTATTAATCTATGTGTATTATTAGTTTACTACAAATTATTATTTTACTTTACAACCTATTGTACAAAGTAACTTTTAAAAATGTTGCATTTCTATAGTCATCACTAACAAAACTATGTGTTTTGATTTCTTTACAAAGTCAACCGATGGATGCTATAAGTTTTGGATTCTTTATTGGTTGTAAACCCAATTTATTAACCAAATTTGAAGAAATAAGACTAGCATAATTGACTCCACTAATCGCGTACATTTTTCCTTATAATTATCATTTAATATAGAAATTATTTTCATTTTGTTTAAGTTTGCCTCAACTTAAATCATGGATTCCTACATTTCTATTAATGTGTGCTAATGGGATGGTAGATTATCTTATCCTCACCATCACTTCCACTAAGGTTTTTGGCTCTTGTCTCTTTTAACCTCTCTCTCTCTCTCTCTCTCTCTCTCTCTCTCTCTCTCTTCTTTCCTTTTTTACTTTTTTCTTCTAACATGATAACTCTCCTATTGGGACACTATATTTCTTGATGTTCACAACTTAAACACTTCAAGCATTTTATATCTCTAGTCATCTTTTTGCCTTATTTCTTGAATTTCACATCTAGCATTTTTCTCTTTTTGCTGTCCATTTTATTTTTTTGCTATTGTAAATTTGTCCTTTTATTTCATCTATCTTCTATTGATTGATTAGAAGTCTTTAGCCCTAGGCTTCTAATGCCTCTCAATTGAGTTACTGTTTTGACCATATTTCTCATGGTTTTATACTATAATAGGTCTACTACACTAGCTATACCAAATTGATGCTTAACGATAAAATTAGGCGATTGATTCATTTGATGATTCCATGATCTTACATCTTGTTAAGAGGATATGAAATTCCTCTACATACATTTCTTCTCTCATCTTACCTTACCTTAAAAAGTTGTGATTCCATTAAGATCTCATTATATAATATTTAAACATGAATCTTCATTAATGGTCATGCCGTCACCTCTTCCTCATCATCCCCACAACTCTAGTCTGTAATTTATTCTACCATAAGATAGAAAATCCATTAAAAGGTAATAATATCATCTTCACCTTACCATGCTCATCTAATTCGTAATAACGAAATATCTTTTCCATTCTTAGTACCTACTCTAATAACTCTTTGATTTACTGTTCCTACTAAAAATAGGATTTTTGAACTTAACTTTCTCCATATCCCTATAATTTTGTTTCCCTTCTTCTCTTGGCATATTTTTAAAAGTATTTGCATTGGAGTCTTCACTTGGGTCAACCTTGCTATGACTTTCCCTCTTTGACTTCTTCAATCATTCTCTCTAGATGTTCTATGCTACACATTCACTCCTTCTATAAGCATTCTCAACAATTCTTGCATAGAATTTATTTGGAGATTCATCACTTTCATCTCAAGTTCAAGTTTATATATATATGCCTTCTCAACTCTCTTCCTTGCCTTCCCATGTCTACATTCCCCCTTCACTTTGTTATTGTTAGTACTTTTCTTATATAATTCTTTTCTTTGCAAATCAATGACAAGAGGACCACAATAAAAATCCAAACATTTCAAATTGTAATAGCCAAACACAAAACTCTAAGATAACTTTCTCAAAACTTCAAATTGATAAAAAATAAAATTCACCTCTAATTCCAATTGGTGGGTTCCTAGTTTCCTCTTAAATAATCAATACAAGGATTTTCAAATGTAGGGTTTATGAGGAGTCAAGGCATATCTTTTAGTGTTTTTGTTATCTTTGTAATGGTGGAAAAATAAAATATGTGAACGAAATAAACATCCAATGTAATATGCAAATATTAAAATCAAAGTGCCTTTTTGTTAAATCACATATTGATGTCACACATGAGCTGTAAAACTATTATAGGTGTTGATGGAAATAGATATCCTATACACATTGTTTCAATTTATAGGGTTGCTTCTATCTAGATGTAGATCAATAATAACACAATATGAATAAAGATAACTTTGGACCCAAAAAAAAAAAAAGGAAAATTGAGCTGAAACTAATATATTATTACCTCACGGACTTATTTCTAGGCTTAGAGAAATACAATATAATACACTTAACATGAAAAGAAAGCTATTAAAATAAAATGACTTAAACTAATTCACAAAAAAAGTTGAATGAAATAATAAATATAAAGAAAACAACATAAAATGAAAAAAAGAAAATAAGTAAGCTCATAAAATCATAAAAGCTATCCCAAATTTGTTGTTGATGTGACCTAGTGGTTAGATTGGACCTCCGTAGCTAGGTGACCTCCCTTGGTTATAACTTCAATAATCCTTTTGATTGACCCTACCTTAGTTAATTATATTTTGGTTGGCAACATAAACCTTCATATACTTGAATCTACTTCTAGCCTTAACTTAAATTTTCTAGCTTGTCCTCTATAGTATGTATCAATTTATAATTCTATCGTTAAGGTATGCAAGGTGCATGTTTAATTGCACACTATAACTTCATTATTAAAATTCTTAGGTGATGATATTGAGTATAACAAATTATAATGCGTTTAATTGAAGACATGGCCAAAGCCTTAACTGATTGCTTATTAAAGAAGAATGATTGTGTTAGGTTGAAAAAGTTTAGGGATCAGTTTATTTTGTTGCATTGTATTTTTCATCAAATGTTCACGTTTTTATTGGAATATAGTAATGGAATCTGTGAGCCTAAAGCTTATGGTTGACTACAATTTTCCTATAACAATTTATGATAAATCGTTTAGAGTTATATTGTTATATTCATGACTAAATTGATTAATATACTAGCTATAAAAATAGAAAAAAAAAATTAACAAGTGTTTGGCAATGTACCTTAAGAATTTTATATTTTAAAATTTTAATATTTTTTTTTCTTTTTGTAATTTCAATACAGTACCTTCAACACTATAGTTTCTATAGGTACTTATTTAGACCTACATGATATATAGGAGGTTTTGATTCTAAAATTTCGGAATCCATAATCATGGATAGGATAAGACATGAATGTCATTTTGTATGCACTAAAATCCAACTAGGTCTTCTCTAGTTTCCTTTCCTTTCCTTTCCCTTTTTCTCCAAAAAGATAAATTCAATTTGATAGAATAAAATTACACCAAGCAAATGAGTATATACAAAGGACCAACTAATGAAGACTAACATGTTTTGCTAGACAGATAGAATTAGTTAACTTATAGGTAGTGTTTGTTTACAAGGATAGAACAGAGTAAGGAGAACTGGACAACATAGTATAAGTGGTACGAGATAGAATAATTCTTTATATACCATGTTTTGTGCATCCAGTATTAGACAACACTAGATGTATTTAAGAAATTTTTTATTTTGTCTACTTCTAATATTTTGCACCATCACATACAAGGGACAAAAGTTTTAAATTTTCTCTAATCCCATGAATAGAATCTTGTCCAATTGCAAACATATTTTTATAAACCAAATATGGTGTAATAACATTTATTCTATCCAATGCAAAAAAAAATTGTACTACTAAACACTTCCATAGTAATGAAATCATGACATTGATGGTTGATAACTGAAATACCTAATTTTTCATTAATTTAAATAAGAGTAGTTATAATTAAATAGAATAATAGATGGTCGAATTTTGAACAAGAATTTAAACTTAATTTAGAATTTGAACTTAGATAGTTCAAATAGATTAATTAAATTTAACGATAGTATTAATAAGATAGATTAGTATAATCAAATTAGTAAATAGATTTAATTAAAATTTGAGAACTTGAAATATTTCATTACATTTATCTACTTGCTACAATGACCCATTTCATTGATCCAAATCTTTGATTTTCTCTAGCTATCAAATTGGAATTCTATTCATTTTCAACTGGTTTATTTACTTTAATTATTTTTTCAACAAATCAACTTTCATCATCATCTCGATCACTTTTAATTATAACTTCTTTTCTTGCAAATTATAAAATGAACAAGAGTATTTAATTTTTCCCAATCATTTATTTTAAATTATTTTCTTTCTTTTAATTCTCCAAACTTTCCAATATGTAATTAAAGTGTTTTGTAAGTTTCTAGACCCTTAAACAAATAATGTAAATGCTTAGTAAATTTATAAACCTTAAGCTTTAGTCTATTTCATGAATTGAATTACTCAATCCTTTACAATCATCAACTTAAAACCCTTTTTCCTTCAATTTATAAATGATCTAAATTCTCAAGTCCAATTATCTAATTTATAAAATGCTCTAATTTAGCCATTTTGATATAAATTTTATTTCTTTAATCTCCATAAATTTTGAGTTCATATATTTGCTTAAAAATATAAGTTTTTAAGTCCAAACTTGAACTAAATATCGATTTCGTATAAATTAAACTCCTAAAATAGATTTCTAAACCAAGTTATTAATTTCTATTATATTGAATTCTAAATTTATTTCAAAATATTTTTTATGTTTAAAATATTGATATGAAAGGTTTAAGCTCTATTCCTTTACTAATAAATATAGTCTCATTCTAATCCTTTATTTGACTTTTCTTTCTCTTTTTCTTTATCTTTTACTGTCGTTCTATCTTTCTTCTTCTCTTTTGTTCCTTCTTTCCTCTTTTCTTTTCACAGGAATCAAATCCAAAATCTCAATTTTAAGTGATTAAATGAGAAATAGAAGATAGAAGATGAAGATCATCTTCATTGTAGCTTCAAGAACTAAGGAGTAGTAGTAGTAGAGAAGCTCAAGATGTTTAAGTTGCTTAACAAGATAAGTTTTGTTGTTTTCTTTATTTTGATTACTGTACATGCATTAATATGATGAATTAGAACTAAATATCAGTTGGGTTAGTGATAAAATTATTAAACTAAGGATATATGACATAAAATTAAAAGCCTAATTTGTTTATGCATGAGTGAAGTTAGAAAGTTGTTAAAATGATTTAGATGTTGTATAATAGTGGAAATATGATTTAGAGTGTTATCAAAACTTGACATGAACTTATATGCTGCTTTTATGATGCTTTGATGAAAGTATGATGTTATAAGTTGACAAAATTAAGGTAAAAAGACAAAGGAAAAACATAACTCTTATACCCTATCAATTACGAGCATGATACAGCCCATGATCTCCCCTAAGCAAAGCATTTTCAAGCATATGACCTAGATTACGACTGTGAGAAGGGGTGTGATCTACTCAGATCATATTTTTCCCTTATCCATAGGTGTAATAGAGGGCATGATGGAGATTATAGCCCCCATCATAAGTATGATAAGGCAGTGATGAGGATCGTAGCCTCCATCATAGGCGTGATCCATCCCTTGGTACTATTTGCATAAAAAAAAAGAGAAAAGAAAAGAAAGAAAGATGAAATGAGTTAAATGAATGATGAGTAATAGATATGATATTTAGTGCTTGTATAATTGAAAATGATACAAATGAATTAATAGGATTAGTAATTAATTTGGATTAAGATGGAACTTAAGTTTATAAAATGAATTTAGTTAATAAATCTAAGTTTAATTTAACTTAATATAACTTAGTAACTAGATTAGATTTAATATGGCTTTTAAATATCAACTAAACTAATTAATAGACTCCAGTTTAATTTGACTTCATAAACTATAAGGAGCTTGTCACGCCCCATAGGGTACCCTAAACGTAACAGTCCACCACATACCATATAAGATTCCCGAATTACCACCTTAGCCTTTCGAGAGCCTCATATAGATGTAAGGCGTACCTTTACAACAATAGAGTACAAGTCTGAATGGAGATAAAAGCTTAATTTGGCATGCATTACAGTAGGATATAATTCATGAAACATAAATAAATATTACAAAATCTAAGGGGCATTCCCCCGCAAAAGAATAATTAACGGTTTTATACAGTCATCCAAGTCTTAGAAGTTTCCTATGGAAGTCTAAAACATAAATTCCAACTTTTAGGGAAACTCCTAGCTTCTGTACCTGTTCAGCCGGGTCACGTCGCCTAAGCCACAAATGGGAAAGCTGCAAAAGGAATAGACTGTAGGGACGTAAGCTAACTACTTAGTGTGTAATCTCCCACAATAACATTTATGTCACAACAATTCAATCAAGTTATTAATCAAGCAAGTGTATGCATCAAACACGTGAGTTCAACATACATATGACCAACCGGAAATCATATGTGGATGGAATTGCCCTCCATCCTGGGTTAGCAGATTAACGACTATGCGTCGGTACTAACATATGACGTTTATGGTTCATGGTTAACCTACGATTATTCGATGTCATTTATGGTTCACGACTAACCTATGATTATTCGATGTCGTTTATGGTTCACGACTAACCTACGATTATTCGATGTCGTTTATGGTTCACGACTAACCTACGATTATTCGATGTCGTTTATGGTGATTAAGCCATTTTACTTAGGCGATCAAACAATTTTTCAGACAATCCATCATAGATAACTACACAACCAAAGTTTATCACTCGGTTTCGATATTCTTAATTTGAGTTCTCACATCATCATCAATCATATAATTTCCATTAAACCCCATCATTCATATTCCATTCATTTGGCCTAATTCTAGTGCACTACTTTACAAGCACATACAATAAATGAATCGGGAAGAAAAACTCACTCCGCCATCGGTTCGCCTGTCTTCTAGTAATATAATCCGGGAGCAAAGATTCAACGTCCTCGGGTTCACTATTCATATAAGAAAATACCCTAATAAGTATTCTACCATTTAGGGTTCTAAAACTTCTAAGAAAACTTAGTGAAATCGAAATTCGCGTCATTTTCGAAGTTCCGTTTTAAAATGGCATAACTTGGTCGTTTTAAGTCGGAATTTCGCAAATTTTATATCGATTTCTATACTTCGGAAGAGATTTCTACATATGAAGTTTTAAATCAAGTTTTGAAAATATCTAAGCCTCGGAATCGAGGGATCATATCTGTAAGGGGTATATCGATTCCACAATGTGGTTTTCATGAATGCACTTGAGATTCCTAAGTACAAAATGAAACTAAATGCATTGGTATGATTTTCTTATCATGAATGTCATGATATGAACTTAATGAGCCTAGTTCTTATAAACTCTTTAGATTTAAAGAATTTTAATAAACCTTTCTTAGAAAACCATTTCATACTATTAGTATAACAAGTGAGTTTACTACACTTAGTCATACCTACATATTACAAGGATTTTCTTTAGAAAACTCCACTTTGTTTAAAGAGATTTTGACCCTTATATTAGTTATATCATAAGGCCTTTATTTCTTTAATAAAATCCTCATTTATAAACTTTTAAGTGGGTCTTCTACTAGGGGGTTTCCAAAAATCCGAATTTAGAAAATTTCACTTTCAAGTTGATTCCTTTGAGAAAAATATATTTTATACTCAAAACCTTAAGTATTTATTACACCTATACCCTAAGGACTCCATTTATTTATGAAAATACCATTTTTGAAGTTGGAAAAATAGTGTTTTCTAACCATACATCCATTATTACGAATTTTGCCTACATGACTTTTAGCTTAAAACTTCTATTGGACTTCATTTCTTGTTTCCAACATTTTCTTTAGTAAGATCTCATTTAGACTCATGAAATATACTACCAAACATTATCTATTACCCATAGGCTTCATTTCTCTTGTAAAATATATATTTAGAAGTTGATAAAAGTGTTTTTGACCTAGGTTTCCAAAGTCATCCGAATTTTACAAGTTCATTTCTTGAAAAGTGTTTTCCTTTTTGACTTTATTAACTTATCTAACCATAGATATATACTAAGAAGGTTATTTACTAAAGACAAAAGCATTAAAGACTATTAATGCACATAAACACAAAATAATAATGAAACCTTAAATGCCTACATGTTATAGTAGTAAAATGATAGATCTATTATTTCATATGCTTAAATGAGTTTTGAAAACATAAAAACTATATTTTTATAAAAGATCTTTTGTTCAAAATACTTTTTGATGGATAAACATAAAGCTTTGGCATAAAAGCTCCTTTAAATGCTAGATCTACTTTGTAATGGTTCGGTATTCTTGTTTTGACATTTCCTTGTCCCTAGCAAAAGCTCATGGGGTCCTTTGGTTGGAAATATCCAAGAATCACTTAGCCATAACAAAGATCTATGAGTGGAAGGAGTGAAAGTTCACTTACTTAGAGTAATTTAAGAGATGAAAAGAAGAAATGGAAGTTTGTGTGTGTGTGGGGGAGCCACAAAGCTCACGGCAAAGGAGGTGTGGGAAGAGGATTTTTGAGAGCTTTTTACTTTGTAAAACTTTGAAAAGTGAGTGAATGAAGAAAGAGAGAGAAAATATATCTTATATATGAAGTGGAATAAGGTTAAAAGAAGTAAAAAAAAATGCAAATGGAGCATTGGGTGGGGGCTGGGGCAATTCACGCCGGCTTGGGGGCTTGTGGGGGAAGGGAAATTTGATCTTTTTCATTTGATTTGCCTTTGATTTGAATTTGTACCACTTGTCATGATTTGTAATGAAGTTTAAGGGACAAAAAGCATGAAGAAAAGGGATTGATTTGAGTGATGGTAAGAGTTGAATTTGTAGAGTGTGCTAATAGGTAGAATAGGTGGTACTTGTGAATAGTGAGGAATAGTTGACAAGACAATTTAATTTCCGGTAGTAATGAAATACGGATAAAAAGGCTATAACTGTATTTTTCATAAACCGAAAAATTATAAAAATATATTTTTGAAATCCTTAATTTATTTCGGTTCAAATGAGTACTCATAAGTGAATTTTTGAAATTCTAGTTCCGGGGCACGCTTTTCTATAATGGGTCTCGGGATTACTCGGAATTGAAATTTTCTTAAAATCTGATATTTTCTTGGTCTGAAAAAGAATCAAGAACTATATTCAAAATTAAATTTTCTTAGAAAAGTTTCTTAATTGGAAACCGAGGAAAAGCCGGAATTAGGGTTCCTAGTTCTCACTCTAGACTTGAGCTATTCCGGTTTAGGGTTTTGGTTTCCGGTTCTAGGGTTGTCTTAGTTACTTGAAAAACCGGGGTTTACAACCTACCCACCTTAAAAAGAGTTTTGTCCTCAAAACTGAACTGACGTACCTTGATTCTCAAACAACTCGGGGTATTTCCTTCGGATTTCCTCTTCAGCTTCTCAAGTTGCTTCCTCAGAAGTGTGGTTTCTCCACAATACTTTAACATATCGGATCTCTTTATTCCGAAGCTTCTGAGTTTTCTTATCCAAGACCTTTACTGGATGCTCCTCATAGGTGAGATTTTCCTTTAACCGTATGGGTTCCAACTCCACTATCCGCTCAGGGTCAGGTACATACTTCCTTAACACTAATACGTGGAACACATTATGAACTCCCGACAAGTTTGGCGGTAAGGCTAGTCGATAGGCTAAATCTCCACTCTTTCCAGAATTTTAAAGGGTCCAATATACCTTGGGCTTAATTTCCCTTGAGCCCGCATCCTCTTTATGCTCTTGATTGGGTTTATCTTCAGGTAGACATGATCGCCTACATGAAATTCCAGTTCTCTTCTCTTCAGATCGGCCCAACTCTTTTGTCTGTCTTGAGCTTCTTTCATTTTTTGTTGAATAACCCGGACTTTATCAGCTGCTTCCTGAGCCAATTCAGGACCAATAGCTAGCTTTTCCACATCATCACAAAACAGAGGGGACCTACAACGCCGTCCATATAAGGCTTCGTATGGTGGCATCTGAATGGTTGAGTGGTAGCTATTGTTATAGGCAAACTCGATTAGGGGTATATGATTATTCCAACTTCCTTTGAATTCCAATATGCAAGCCCTTAACATGTCCTCTAAGGTCTGAATGGTTCGCTCAGACTGTCCATCTGTCCGAGGATGGTAGGCAGTAATGAAATGCAACTTGGTGCCTAGGCTCTTTTGTAGGCTCGTCCAGAACTTCGAAACAAACCTTAGATCCCGATCTGAAATGATTCCCGCTGGAATACCATGGAGTCGCACAATTCCTTGATGTAGATCCTAGCCAATTTGTCCAACGAATAGGTCATATTAATTGGTAGGAAGTGTGCTGACTTCATCAAACGATCCACTATTACCCAGACTGCATCACATCCAGTGGAGGTTCTCGGGAATCCACACACAAAGTCCATTGTAATCTGATCCCACTTCCATTCGGGGATAGGTAGTGGCTTTAATAATCCTCCTGGCCGTTGATGTTCCACTTTGACTTGCTGACACACGGCGCACTTCATAACATAATCCGCCACATCCCTCTTCAATCCATTCCACCAATAGTGGCTTTTTATGTCTGATACATTTTTGTACCTCCCGGATGCACAGTGTAACCGGAGTTGTGAGCTTCGCTCATGATTTCTTTTCTCAATTCTTCATCTTCCGGTACACATAATCTCCTTTCATCCTAACCACCTCTTCATCATCCAGGGTAAAGTCACTATACTTCCCTTTGAGCACTTCTTCTTTGATCTTCCTTATCGCCTCATCATATCTTTGGGCTTCTTTAATCCTGTCGATCAAGGTGGGTTCCATAACCAAATTTGCTATCTCCACTTCGACATCTTGCCCTACGAACTCAATTCTTAACCTTTCGAATTCCTTTATCAGCTCTTTTTGCTCTGTGATTAGGCCTGCTACTTCTCCATAATTCTTTCTGCTCAAGGCATCAGCCACAGCATTTACCTTTCCCGGACAGTAATTGATTCCCAAGTCATAGTCCTTTATGAGTTCCAACCACCGTCTCTGCCTCATGTTTAACTCCTTTTGTGTGAACAAGTATTTGAGACTCTTATGATCTGTGTACACTTCACACCTTTGTCCATACAAATAATGTCTCCATAACTTCAAGGCAAAAACCACAGCGGCCAACTCCAAATCATGTGTTGGATAGTTCTGTTCATGAGGCCTTAATTGCCTGGAGGCATAGGCAATGACTTTTCCCTCTTGCATCAGTACACATCCGAGGCCATTCCTAGAGGCGTCACTATGCACTGTGTAAGGCTTTTCGGGGTAGGCAATACCAAAATTGGAGCTGACACTAAGCGCCGTTTCAACTCTTGGAAACTTTGCTCCCTCTTATCTGTCCATTCGAATTTCTCATTCTTTTGTGTCAGTTGAGTCAGAGGTTTGGCAATCTTGGAGAAATCCTTTACAAACTTGCGGTAATAACCAGCCAAACCTAGGAAGCTTCTCACTTCGGTTACCGTTTCGGGCTGTTTCCAATCCACTACAGCTTTAATCTTTTCGGGGTCAACAGATATTCCTTCTCCCGTCACTACATGTCCAAGGAAAGATATCCTATCCAACCAAAAATCGCACTTAGATAGCTTGGCGTACAACTTATTTTCTCTTAAGGTTTGTAACGCCATCCTTAGGTGCTCCTCATGTTGTTCTCTAGTTTTGGAATAGATCAAAATATCATCTATGAACACGATTACACACTTATCCAAGAGTGGTTTGTAAATTCGGTTCATAAGGTCCATAAATGCAGCGTGCATTGGTTAATCCAAATGGCATCACCAAGAACTCATAGTGCCCGTACGTGTGCGAAAGGCTGTCTTAGGCACATCTTCCGTGCTTTATTCTCAACTGGTGATAACCGCAAATAGCGCAACACATGCCTTGAAGCTGGTCAAAGAGGTCGTCGATTCTTGGAAGGGGGTATCGATTTTTGATTGTGACTTTGTTCAACTCCCGTAATCGATACATAATCTCATAGACCCGTCCTTCTTCTTTACAAACAACACCGGTGAGTCCCATGGCGACACGCTGGGTCTTATGAATCCTTGATCCAAAAGCTCCTGCAATTGGGTTTTTAATTCCTTTAATTCCACCGGGGCCATCCGGTATGGTGCCTTTGATATCGGTTCTGTACCTGGGGTTAGAGTGATTTCAAAATCAATCTCTCTTTTTGGTGGTAAACCGGGTAAGACTTCAGGAAATACATCCTCAAACTCGTTTACCACGGGTATGTCTCTCTTTTCTCCTTCCTCCTCTCTAATCCAGGCATCTTCTATTGGCACAATTTCCTCATCTTCCATCATTAGTTCGAAGGAGCTTAACCCGTAATCTCTTCGCACCATGATCTCTCCAAGGAAGTCTACTCTCTCCTTCCGGTGGTCATCAAAACTTATCATCTTTCTTTGATAGTCCACAATGGCTTTAACCTTACTTAGCCAATTCATCCCAAGGATAACTTCATATTTATTCATCTCCAATACTATCAAATCGCTTGCTGAGATATATCCTTGGATTTCTAGCAAACAATCCTTTATTATCTCTCGGGTCGACACAACACTACCCGTGGGTGTCTTAATCCTTAAGGTCGTGGTTGTCATAGCTATGGGTAGTCCAAGCTACTTAGCCAAGCTGGTAGTGATAAAGGAGTGGGTTGCTCCCGTATCAAACAACACATAAGCTTCATTCCCATTTACTCCTATGCGTCCTGTTACCATAAACATTTATCACTAAGAAAACAAAGAACTTTTATCTTAAAAGGGACTTGTTACTAACCTGTCACTAAGCCGCCATCTACATCATCGCCTTGGTCCAGCGCAGCCAGCTCCATGCCTTCCTCCTCATCATCCTCGATCATCCATTGGCCTTCAAAGTTGTATAGCCGCATCCCATGCATGGCTGAAGCTGCACGGCTTCCACCCTTATTACCTAATCTTTGGGTGTTATCATTTCTCAGACTTCCATAAGGCCGGGTAGCCACACTTTTCCGTTGAGGGCACTCAGAGGTTACGTGACCCTTTTCCTTACAAAGGTGGCAGGTTATTGCCATCTTCTTTGGGCAAGCATAAACTAGATGGCCTGCCTCACCGCAAAAGAAGCACTTGCCCTTCAGCTGTGGGCACTATCTTGGGTAGTGACTTCCTTTGCACTTCCAGCAAGAAATGCTGGGCTTGGTTTGGTTGAACTTTCCACCATGGTTATCCTTAATTCCATGGTAAGGCTTGAATCTTTTCCCTTTATAGCTTGAGCAAGAGGCATCAAAGTGCCTTTTTTCGAACACTCTTTTGTCCGATTCAACATACTTCCTCTTCTTGGCCCTTCAATCAACCGCCTTCTCAATTACTCATAGATAGGTTAGCAATCCAGATTCCTGTATCTTCACCCTTAGGTCTTATCGAGACCTTCCAAGAATACCTGTTTTTGCAGTTCTCACTGTTCTTGTATGATTCAGGAGCATACTGCAGCAGATGACTGAATTCCGTCTCGTACTGCTCAATCGTTCTGTCTCTTTGTCTCACATGCAGGAAATCTACGCTATACCTCACCCGGAGGCTAGCAGGGAAATAGTTCTCTAGGAACTCCCTGTGAAAGGTCTCCCAGCTAATCGGGGGTGCCAAACTCCTTCGCTTCGATTCCCACCACACCCGTGTATTATACCTTAACATGTAGGTGTCGTACTCCAATCGGTGATGTGGTGGAGTCTCGTAAGCTGCAAAGGGGTGCTCAATTTAAGCTAACCAATCTTTTGCCTCATCGGGCTTTCCGAATGCCCCTTTAAAGTAGCGGTTGCTCTTTATAAAATCGGGGAGGGAACTCCTTTGGTATCCTCTTTGCGGTGGAGGGGGTGGATAACGAGCATTATAGGATTGCTCCTCAGGTGGTAAGGGAATCTCCGCTTGCATTCCTCTATACTGCGGGGGTGGTGGAGGTGGTGGTAGAGGTGCTGAATCCCTTGTACTTGGTTCGGGATTCCGGGTTTTGTTTTGATTTTGGTTTTGGATGAATGCAACAAACATGTTTGTTAAATTCCCAATTGCATTCATCATTACTACTTGGGGATCGGGCTGAGCAGCTTCAGGTGGGTTAGCTTGGGGGTGATCTGGCTGGTTCGCGCTACTAGCCTCGCTTGAGAGTGGTTCTTGCTCCCTATTTCGGTTTCTCCGGTCTCGGCTGTTACATAATGTCTTAATAAGTTTTATTTCTTCTACAAAGTTTTGCGGTTTATATAACTTTGATTAAGGAATTTGCAAAAATTTTAGGAATAAAATTTAAGGAACTATAGAATTTACACAAGACTCAAGAAAATTAAAATTCCACATCGTTCACCAAAAAGGTTCTTAGAGCAAAGAAATCATAGAAATCGAAGGAATTCCAAATCAAGAAATCATAATAACAAAGGATTTCTAAATCATGCGATGATATAAATGGGAATATGTTTATGCAATTAAGTATAATGAATGTAGTCTACCACTAATGCAAAAGTATGATGTTTGTGAACTTTATTTTTGGAATCAACATAATACTTCATTGATTTGATGTGCCGTACAAGAGTTGTTTTTCAAATAAGCTTACAAAATTAGATAACACAAATCAAATCTTTGATACTAACCATTAACGTCTATCTAACAACATCTAAGGACATGGAAAAAAAAGACAAGAAAGGAAAGAAACATACTAAACCATAAAGAGATCCTAAGGCAAATTGGCATCCCGCATTGCCTATTATTCAAAAGAAATACTATTGGACTCTATGGGATACTCGACTTTATTCCTCCATGGCTTATTCGGAGTCGTCTGGTGAGGGGCTAGGGAGTTGTCCTCGACTAGAAGATCCACCATCATCCTTTCGGATGAACTCGCTTAGGTATGCCCTCACAGTCAATCTCCTTCTCCTAGCGGGTCGGGCTAGAGGCTCTGGTTCCTCCTCTTCTTCTTCCTCTTCTTCTTCCTCTTCCTCTTCTTCTTCTCTCATCTCTTGATCTCCCTCTTGATTTGTTTCCTCTCTATCAACTCTATTATTGGATTCACTCCTATTTCCCATTTCTCTATCCACTTCTCTTCCAGCTTCCTCCCAAATCCTGTTCCATCTATCTCTGAATTCACCCATCATATCCTCAACTTCTTATTCTCCACAGGTTCGAAACTACCGGCTGGGGGCTATGGCATCAACCTCAGGGGGACGCTCGCTTACGGGTATATGTCCTTACATGGTGGGGTCAAACTCTGGTTCAATTCTCCCACTATCGGGTATGTCAAGATCCCTATTAAAATCCCATACAACTGGTTCTGGTAGCGGGTTGGGTTGCTCTGGAGCTATGGCTGGTGGGGTAGGAGATCTAGGTATTTCCTCCTCCATCCAATTCGGGTCCTCATCAGGATCCTCTTCCTCCTCTGACTCCTCCACATTGTTTTCTTCTCCCTCATTATTCCCTTCATTCGCATCATCTTCCTCAACAACCGGGTCATTAATCAAATGTACTCCTTTGTTTCCTACTTGTGGTGCTGGAGCTCCTCCTAAAAATGGTACAAGATCGAGATATCTAGCTTGCCACAATATGTGATTCCTGATCTCCGCAAGATTCCAATCCCTATGGTCATCAAAGTCATCATGGGCATGCACACAGAGAGGTCCTATACCATGCCACGTCCCAAAGTCTAGGTGGGTGGGGCTCCCTTCATTCTTTAAAATAAATGTAGCTTCTCTTAGCATGGGTTCTCCAGCATATTCCACCATTACCCTCTCTAGGGTATAGATAGTCTCCACAATGGTCCATCTCCTTCTTCTTATCAGATCATATCTTAGTTGATCTATGACTGATATCCATCTTGTATACCTTAAACCTTCTTTCCACAATTTATACATCTCTTTTATAGTTCTAGGTCGTTGAACTAATGCAAAGTATTCGCATAACACCCTTAACCTTAGCCGATATTCCACCATAGTCTCGTTCAGGCTTTTTGTGAAGTTTCTAGCTCTTTCAGGGTTTCACCAAAGAAACCTACAACAAGAAAACTATTAATTAGCCTAGCTTTAACTCAATTTTATCCTAGTTACTTAATTCTAGGTTCGGTTTTAAACTTATTGTCATGCTTAATAACCTAGTGCTCTGATACCAACTTAAACTGTCACGCCCCATAGGGTACCCTAAACGTAACAGTCCGTCACATACCATATAAGATTCCAATTACCACCTTAGTCTTTGAGAGCCTCATATAGATGTAAGGCGTACCTTTACAACAATAGAGTACAAGTCCGAATGGAGATAAAAGCTTAATTTGGCATGCATTAGCAGTAGGATATAATTCATGAACATAAATAAATATTACAAAATCTAAGGGGCATTCCCCGCAAAAATAATTAATGGTCTTATACAGTCATCCAAGTCTTAGAAGTTTCCTACGGAAGTCTAAAACATAAATTCCAACTTCTAGGGGAAACTCCTAGCTTCTGTACCTGTTCAGTTGGGTCACGTCGCCTAAGCCACAAATGGGAAAGCTGCAAAAGGAATAGACTGTAGGGACGTAAGCTAACTAGCTTAGTGAGTGTAATCTCCCACAATAACATTTATGTCACAACAATTCAATCAAGTTATTAATCAAGCAATTGTATGCATCAAACACGTGAGTTCAACATGCATATGACCAAAAGGAAATCATATGTGGATGGAATTGCGCCCTCCATCCCGGGTTAGCAGATTAACAACTACTGCAGTACTAACAATATGCCGTTTATGGTTCACGGTTAACCTACGATTATTCGATGTCGTTTATGGTTCATGACTAACCTACGATTATTCGATGTTGTTTATGGTTCACGACTAACCTACGATTATTCGATGTCGTTTATGGTTCACGACTAACCTACGATTATTCGATGTCGTTTATGGTGCATGACTAACCTACGATTATTCGATATCGTTTATGGTTCACGATTAACCTACGAATGCTAATGCTCCTTCCCATTATGATATGCACGTGTCAAATTGGCATTAGTTCAAGTAGTTGATTAAGCCATTTTACTTAGGCGATCAAACAATTTTTCAGATAATCCATCATAGCTAACTACACAACCAAAGTTTATCACCCGGTTTCGATATTCTTAATTTGAGTTCTCACATCATCATCAATCATATAATTTCCCATTAAACCCCATCATTCATATTCCATTCATTTGGCCTACATTCTAGTGCACTACTTTACACGCACATACAATAAATGAATCGGAAAGAAAAACTCACTCCGCCATTGGTTCGCCTTTCTTCTAGTAATAATAATCCGGAGGCAATGATTCAACGTCCTCGGGTTCTCCTATTCACATAAGAAATACCCTAATAAGTATTCTACCAACTTAGGACACTAAAACTCTAAGAAGACTTAGTGAAATTAAAATTCGCTTCATTTTCGAAGTTCCGTTTTAAAATGGCCATAACTTGGTCGCTTTAAGTCGGAATTTCACAAATTTTATATCGATTTCTATCTACTTCGGAAGAGCTTTCTAAATATGAAGTTTAAATCAATCTTTGAAAATATCTAAGCCTCGGAATTGAGGGATCAGATCTGTACAGTGGGTGTATGATTCCAAAAATGTAGTTTTCATGAATGCACTTGAGATTCCTAAGTACAAATGAAACTAAATGCAATGGTAATGATTTCCTTATTATGAGTGTCATGATATGAACTTTAATGAGCCTAAGTTCTTATAGCTTTTTAGATTTAAAGAACTTTAAATAAACTTTTCTTAGAAAACCATTTCATGCCCTTGTTTAACAAGTGAATTTTCTACACTTGGTCACCCTACATATTACAAGGATTTTCTTTTAGAAAAAAACTCCAATTTGTTTAAAGAAATTTTGACCCTTATATTAGTTATATCCTAAGGCCTTTATTTCTTTAATAAAATCCTCATTTATAAACTTTTAAGGGGGTCTTTTTATAGGGTTTCCAAAAATCCGAATTTAGAAAATTCCACTTTCAAGTTGATTCCTTTGAGAAAAATATATTTTATACTCAAAAATTTAAGTATTTATTATACTCATACCTAAGGACTTCATTTATTTAAGAAAATACCATTTTTGAAGTTGGAAAAATAGTTTTCTAACCATATATCCATTATTACGAATTTCATCTGTATGACTTTTAGTTCAAAACTTCTATTGGGCTTCATTTCTTGTTTCCAACATTTTCTTTAGAAATTTCTCATTTAGACTTATGAAAAATACTACTAACATTATCTATTACCTATAGGGTTCTTTCTCTTGTAAAAATATTGTTTAGAAGTTGATAAAAGTGTTTTTGACCTAGGTTTTCAAAGTCATCCGAATTTACACAAGTTTATCTCTTGGAAAGTATTTTCCTTTTTGACTTTATTAACTTATCTAACCATAGATCTTTATACTAAGAAGGTTATTTACTAAAGACAAAAGCATTAACGACTATTAATGCACATAAACACAAAATAATAATGAAACCTTAAATGCCTACATGGTTATGAGTAATAAAATGGTAAATCTATTATTTCATATGCTCAAATGAGTTTTGAAAACATAAAAACTATATTTTTATAAAAGATCTTTTGTTTAAAACACTTTTTGATGGATAAACATAAAGCTTTTGTCATGAAAGCTCCTTTAAATGCTAGATCTACTTTGTAATGGTTTGGTATTCTTGTTTTGACATTTCCTTGTCCCTAGCAAAAAGCTCATGAGGTCCTTTGGTTGGAAATATCCAAGAATCACTTAGCCATAACAAAGATCTATGAGTGGAATGAGTGAAAGTTCACTTACTTGGAGTAATTTAAGAGATGAAAAGAAGAAATGGAAGTTGTGTGTGTGTGGGGGAGCAATTCACGCCGGCTTGGGGGCTTGGGGGGGAAGGGAAATTTGATCTTTTTCATTTGATTTGCCTTTGATTTGAATTTGTACCACTTGTCATGATTTGTAATGAAGTTTAAGGGACAAAAAGCATGAAAAAAAGGGATAGATTTGAGTGATGGTAAGAGTTGAATTTGTAGAGTGTGCTAATAGGTAGAATAGGTGGTACTTGTGAATAGTGAGGAATAGTTGACAAGACAATTTAATTTCCGGTAGTAATGAAATACGGATAAAAAGGCTATAACTGTATTTTTCATAAATCGGAAAATTATGAAAGATATATTTTTGAAATCCTTATTTTATTTCGGTTCAAATGAGTACTCATAAGTGAAATTTTGAAATTCTAATTCCGGGGCACGCTTTTCTATAATCGGTCTCGGGATGACCCCGAATTGAAATTTTCTTAAAATATGATTTTTTCTTGGTTTGAAAAAGAATCAAGAACTATATTCAAAATTAAATTTTCTTAGAAAAGTTTCTCAATTGGAAACCGAGGAAAAGCTGGAATTAGGGTTCCTAGTTCTCACTGTAGACTTTAGCTATTCCGGTTTAGGGTTTTGGTTTCCAGTTCTAGGGTTGTCTTAGCTACTTGAAAAACCGAGGTTTACAGAGCTAAAATGAACTTGATAAAAAATAGAATAATTAGATAAACTAAGTTGCTAGTAGATACATGATAGTGATCTAGTAGGATAACAAAATGTGACTTTATAATTGAATTGAGTGGCTAAGTAATGATAATATAGATCTAACTTGTAAATGACTTAGATATAATTGTGGTATGTTAGACTTTAAATGATAAAGGGAGTTTGTTATTTCAAATGTGGTTTAATAAGATAAATGAGTATTTTCCTAAAGCTTAATGATTTATTCAAAACTTAAAGGTAAATGACAAAATGATAATGTTGTTATAATAAATGATTTACAAACAAAGAAAAAAAAGATAATTTGATAGACAATGGAAAACCACCCATATCATGGTAGGGTGATTTTCGTAGCTATGGTGGGGTTCTTACTTAGTGCCTAATCAAATAGATTTTGATATAAGTCTATGTTTTAAAACAAATGTAGAATATAGAACTAAGAATGGATTTAAAAGCTAAAATGTGATAAATTATGTAATAAGAAAGGCATTGAGTGTTTATTATTTTTTTTAATAGAAAAATTGGATCAATCTTTGGATATTTCAATAGATTATTATGGATTGGCCAGGATGTCAGGTGGATAACTTTGACTTTATTATCTTGTCTATGCTTAATATAGTTGCACCTATATCTAGATAAACATAACAGAATATGTGTGGGGATTGGCTATTTGTATGTTGTTTGATGATTGTGTTGTATGATAACTCATTAAAATAAAATTGATCACATCCTGTTTGTAATAATTGAGTTGTCTTGATATGAATGTTTGTTAATTGGTTGGTTGCTTTAATAAATAGACTTAATACTATTTGATTAATTAATAAACAATCATGCATTGCACAACAACATAACTTGTATTAACATTTATGAAGTATGCACATCACATACTAGAATTACAGTTCTATGGTGATCCTAAGTTATCTTCAATTGGATACCATTGGGCCATCAACCCTCTAGGAACTAAGTAGGCACAAAGTACATCGCCTATGCAAGAGTTAGCTTTGGGATGCTAGTACTTAGGAGGTTTTGAGGTTCTAAAGTGAAGTTGAGGTTATGTGTAAAACATATATATATATATATATATATATAAACAATAAACAATAAGCAATAAACAAGTTCCAAAAGAAATCACCATTCCTTAGTTCTTTCTAATGTAAAGTTGAGGTTATATTAATAATATAATAACAAATGATTTTTAAAGAAATCCTCCTTCCTTAGTTATCAGTCTCTTCATGGTGTGATATTGGTATTGATTCTTCCCCTAAGAGAGGCATAAATCTCCATTGGTTTGGATTCTAGTTATCCAAATTATGATGTCATATGATTGAATGTTGCATTGCATATGCTTGTTAGTAAAATTGCTTGGCATTTGTTAGTTTTGTTATTAACTGAGATATAGATTAACTCATACCCCTATAGTTCTTGTGCATGAAAGAATCAGGATTGAGCTAGAACTATGTAAAGACTTGAAGATAAGAAGAAGAACTTAGAATGTAATTCATATGCTTAGTATTTATGTCAGAGATTATGTAATGTACAAAAAAGCTTATAATTAGATTAGTTGTATAATGGTTTGAAATTTTGAAATATGTGAGCTGTCTATCTTATTTTGCTATTTGGTTTGGGATATCGATTCTTTGTGATACTGCTAGACTATGGAAATTTGTATTACTTTAGTTATCAAAATGTTTTTATATAATTAAAACTTGTATAACAAAATTTTAGGTAGAGTTTTGCAATTCTCTGACTTGCAAAATGATTATCATATTATGAATGCGTACGTGATATGATTACTTCAGTTAATCTTTCGAGACCCTCTTTAGGGTCGTGACAATAACGGCTGTAATGATAGACAAAGAAAATAATCTAAAATCATGTAAGTATCATAAAATCCAACTAAATACTTTAGTACTCAATGTTTATGCTAAAATTCAACTCTATGTTTATGCCAAAATTAAATCTTATTGTATATATTTGAAGTGTCATTCTCCTTATAAATTAGTATGTTATATGTCTTATTGCAATATATAAATCTATATAAAGGACTATATATACCCCTCAAATATAAGATAGCAAAACTCTAATCATCAAGGCGTCTTTTAGTATAATGGTTTAGAATTCATTATATCTCTAATGTTAAGCATGCTTAAGGAAGAGAACTCCTAGGATGCGTGATCTCCTAGAAAGTAGTAGGCACTAAGAACAAAACCATGCGATATCTTACCAAAGTGGATAATATCTTGGTGGGTAAAGTTTCAGATCATTACAGTTAGTATAAGAGCAATTCACCTGCTAGAATTAGGGGAACTAAGTATTGTATAGGGCAAAGTGTCTCAAAGTGAGAGTACCTATTGAGCCTGTATGGAGCACCTCTAGTGCCCTTCCTCTCTGGTGTGGTTTTGGACCTGTACAAGAAAACTGACGAGGATGTCAGTTTTGTAAGTGGGAGAGTATGTAATACTCATAAATATAAGGTGTTGGAGCTCTAATCATCAAGACGCTTTTTGGTGTAATGGCTTTTATTAGAACTTTAAAATTGAGCATAATCAAGAGAGAGCACTCCCAAGATGAGTGATCTCTTGGGAAGTAGCTGGCACCAAGGACATAACCGTGCAGTATCTTGCCACAGCGAATAATACATCGATAGACAAAGTTCCAATTCGTTACATTATAAGTTCCCAAATATACCAAAAAAGAACTAAACTAAAAATACAAATATGGAAGATTAAAAATACAAGTTTAAGACAATTAATTTGGTTAAACTTTGATTAGTAGAGGCCTACTTTTGATATGTTACAAGAATTAGATGCAATATAATATAATCAAAGTTATATCATTATTAAATTAAGTTATACACATGACTAATGGTCTAAAAAAAACATACATAAACAATGAAAAATGTATTTGCTTAGAAAGGAAAAAAAAATTATATATATCCAACAATTAACTCTTACTAAAAGAACAAGATGATTTGAAGGAGACAAGTATTGAAAAAAAGAGGGTTGGTGCATTAATTAAAGATAATTTACAAAAAAATGACGGCAAAACATTTATGGAATTGAAATATACTTAAGTGGATATATATAAAAGATTAGTCCATAATTATCCAATTATCATATTTCTGTAAGTAGCTACTGGTAATTACTGTTTTTTTTTCGTGCGGAAATAAAAAAAAAAAATCATCCCATAAAGTCAGTATTAGTTTGTTTAAATTAATTTCGATATGATGTTATAGGGGATATAATTAATTTTAAGGGATAAATATGGGTGTAAAGTTTAAAGGTTTCAGTATTGATTTAATAATAATATAGATATAAACATAAACACAGAAAAAATAAATGATTAATTTGAAATATAAAGAATAACACTAAAGCTAGAATTTTAGCATATTTATCCCGTTAACAAATTTGAGAATATAGTACTGCATCAATGGCGTTCCGACTAAATAGATTCGGTCGACTTAAATACTTGATGCTTGGAAAGACACCTTATTTCCCATCACGACCACTCAAGTATCATCAACAAAATATTTCACAAATATTGGTTCTACAGTTGGAAAGGCTTCTAAAAGGATTTATATATTGAAAAATAGAGTACAAACGGGACCCTCTTGGAATTTGGAAAACTTGTAACCCTGTCCCGGTGGAGTAATAGTTTTTGTTAGGATACTGTCGTCCCAAAAGGCCAAATTAGATTTACACATGATAACCACTATAGAAACAATGAATGACAGAATTTCATGATAAGAAAACTAAGGAGGTCCCTTCTCTTGTATCTTTAAATGAAAATCATATCTTCAAGCTAAGTATTGAAAAAGATTTGAGATGAGAAACTAACAAAGTCACTAGACAGAACTGTCTAGGGCCACATTAGAAAAACCCTAGCCAAACAGAAAAATTGCATTAAAAAAGTGAATGGGGGGAATTGAGAAAGAAGAGATAGAGTGTAAGGCATTATGAGGAAGCATGCACTTGGCCCAAACAATCTAAAAGGTAGCAGACATACATGATTGATGCAAACATCGATAAAAAGCACAAGACATGTATCATTGCAGTTAAACATGCTTTTTATACGATAAAGGATACTAGAACCAACAGCCTTTTAATAATAAAATACCAAAATTAGCTTTCGAGTTTGAAAATTCAAGTCATTAAAGTTAGTCGGGTAGCTTTTATGAGGTTAATCATTCATGTATTTGAGATTGTTTGAATCTATTCTTTTTTTTTTTTTTCCTACTCTAGTATGGTAAATGAATTTATATAAATTTAGCAAAAAGAGTCATGTGTCTTGCAAATATTTTAGCCGATTTATGGCTCTAATGCATAATAAATTTTCATATGGGCCTAACGGCATCATGCCTTGAACATTAACTTAAGGGCAAATAGGTGCAACCTATATTGATTATTGCGTGTCATAGCTGTGAAAGGAGGGGAAAAAAAAAGATAGGTATAATGATAACAAGAATGTTCTTAATTGAGTCATTTGTCTTAAATCATAAGAAACGACATGGAATTATTCGAGTTCATGATAAGTCATTTACACTCTATTTAATTTATAGATATTCATTGTCACGCCCCAACGGGTACCCTAAACGTGACAGTCCGCCACACTCAATATTAAAGCTTAAGTATGACAACCTTAGTCATTTCCAAAGCTTTTATATTAAGTGTAAGGCTTACTTTCACAATTTCAGAGGACCATATATGGAATAATGAAGTTTAATGAGATATAAAAACATATTAAGAAAAGAGGATTCACAATGAATATTTGTACATAGCAAGACTATGCATACTTGGGAACAATTCCCTAAATTACTAATGCTATTATATAAATAATTGCATGCTAATACTATGATATACTTTATCTAGAGTTCTAATATTCAAGAGGGATTACCTGCCCACCTGGTCCACGTGGCCTTAGCCATAAGTACGGGAACTGCAAAAGGTAGCTATCGGGGTATAAGCTAATAGGCTTAGTGAGAACTATTTCCATAAATAACTTCTTGTAACAAGATTCAAACAAGTTGGTTAATCACACATATGTAATGCATCAAACACGTGGGCAAACAATCATATAGCTTTCCGGGAACTATATGTTGAATGGATTTACGCCCTCCATTCGGGGTTTGGTGATACTCAAAACAAGTAGATTAGATGATAGAAAATTTAAGCTTGCGAGCACACATCGCCAAGCATTCAATAAAAACTTTTATACTTGCGAGCACTCATCGCCAAGTATTCCGAACCTACTTGATTTGACCTTGCTTTCGGATCAACCGCCAAGCATATTCCATTAAGCGCCAAGCAATCGCTTTCGGATCTTCCGCCAAGTGTTGCTTTCGACATGAGCCTACTATCCTTCTCACCCAAGGATAATATCCCAACCATGTAATGTGACTCACTTCGTGGTATGCATGAGTTCATTAATTTATAAAGTCATAACATAATTATTTTCAACTTTATGGTGATCAAGGAATTTCACACAAATCAATATTAAACTAAAACAATCACTTAGAACAATTCGGGCTTCGATATTCTTAGAATCCTTTCAAGGAATTATTTTACATGCATATCGGTTTATCTTTTCTTAACTCTAGTGCAACTAATTTACAAGCACAACAAGTGTAGCATTTAATGGAAATAAACTCACGATGCCATTGTCGTCTATTCCTCTAAGCGGATGAGTCGTTCACACACTCCACTAAATCGTAATAGTTCTCGGGGTGAAGAAATCCTTCCTCGGGGTCACCTAACCAAAGAAAATACCCACAATGAGTTTTTCTTGAAGATCTTCTCGAATTTTGACAAAACAATGTCAAAGAACGTTAAAGTTCGTATGGAAGAATGTTCCAACTTAAAATGGCCATAACTTGGTCATTTTAACTCGGAATCGCATATAATATACCGATTTCTATCTACTCGAAAAGATCTACCCATTTCTAAAATTATTTCCCACAAACAAAGTCACATAGGCTCCGAAAAACTGGTGACAAAATTTACCACGGATTTTCAAGTAAAGGCAACTTTGGTTCAAGAAATCAAAATTTGTTTGATAAATACTTAGTTATCTATATGGTTGGAAAATTCTCTTTTTATGACTATGTAACTCATATTTAAGCATGCTCAAATGTCTTGTTGTCCAAATTATTTTTCTTAAGTAAAACAATGTTGGTTTGAAGCTTTTCGGAAATTGTTTTTGTGAATTTCTTTGAAATGAATACCTTGTTTATTTTGTTTTCTAAAAAGGTTCTATGTTGGTTTTATTTATCTTTTTCTAAGTGACTTTTGAAAATATAATTTTCTACCTCCTAAGTTACATTAATACTATATTTGGAGTGTTTCTAGGAAGTATGTTTTTCTTCATTCTCCTTGTATAAATTTCTTTGTTTGCTTGTTTTGCAAAAATCTTTACTTGATATTTCCCATTCTTTTTCTCATGTCTCATGTTTTTCAAAAATAATTATTCATGCATGAAAACTTGTTCTCTTCATAAAAATAGTGTGGAACAATTAAGGACTTCTTATAGAAAAACTAATTTCTCTAATTCTATTATTTTCCTCTTGTAACTTGAAAAGAAATAACTTTATTGTTTTAAACTATAAATTTTTCTTTGCCTATTTAGTTTGCCTTTAAAATTTTCCTAAATCATCCATCTTATTTTCTTTCTTATGAAAAGAACCATTTTAACAAAAATATCTCCTTTTGAAAAACAAGGTGGAAATAATAAAGATTTTAGTATCTTTGTAAGGCAAAAGTAGTTTATAAAATTATTGTGAGTTCTCTTTTTGGTAACATGAAAAGAAATGAGTTTGTTTTGTGTTGATTTTATACTTTACATAAACTTATTCCTAAGTGACAAAAAGCCTTCTTTTATTTAATTAACTTTAGAAAATAAAACCTTTGTACAACAATCTAAATGAACATGATTATGAGAATAATAATAAACAAAATAACATAAATCATAAATAATAAGTCAAGTATTGGAGTCTTAGCTTTTTCAAGGCTCCCGGGACTAAGAAATAAACTAGTCCCATAAAGAAATAAAATGAAAGAAGAAAAACTTGTTTTGACTTGATTAGGACAAGTCTAAGACTAGAGACTAGTCTTATAAACAACTTGAAATAAATAAATTGCATTGAAGTAAATAAATTGCATGAAAGGTAAATAAATTGCAAGATTATGAGCTTATATGCTCTAAAGAATATGTATATAGTTATTTAGATATAGTAGATAGTTATGAACATAAAAGAAATATAAAGAACATAAAGGAAATATAAGGAACATAAAGGAACATAAAGAAATTGATATTATGAACAAAAACAAAGTATGAATCTAATGTTGCTTTCTTAACCTCATGGTTTTAGAAAACATACACTAAGCTCATACTAAGTAAATGAACATGGAGACTTCTTGAAGAACTTTTACCTAAAGGGATGAGCCTAAAGAGAACTTCTTGAAGAGCTTCTTGGAGAGAAATTCTAGAGAGATTTTGAGAGAGTAATTTTAGTATAGAAGTGGTGTGAAAGAAGTGAAAGAGGAGGGGGGTATTTATAGGAAAATGGGGAGTGATTTTTGGATGAATAAAATAAATGCAAAATTAAAACAAATGGAGAGGGAAGAGAGAGAGAGGTGCCGGCCACATTTGGAGAGGAGAGAGGGAGTGATTTAATTTTTGTATTTTGTTAAATAAAAGATGTAATAATAAGGTAGATGTGATATAAAGTTATGGGAAAGGTAAAAAGTTAAGATAATAGGTTATGTAGAGTGTAAGAGTAGGTGTAAGAAAAAGTAGAGATAAAAGAATAGTGTAGAATAGTAATGAATAGTGTAATGTAAAGTAGATATGACAATTAAAGTACCGGTAGTAAGAAAATACGCGTATAATAGCTATATCTGTTATTTTTACTTACCGAAAAATTATGAAATTGATATTTTTGGAAAACTTATATTTTTACGAGTCTAACGTATATTCGGAATATTTTTACTAGTCCGGCTTCCGGATACGTTTTTCGAGAACTGTGTCCGATCGGGTTCGAAGGACATCCGAATTCGCGAAACTGAAACTTTATAAACCTATGTTATTACGGCTATTTGAGCTAATTAACCCAACTTCGTTTTTCCGGGCCAAAGAAAACGGCAATGCCGGACTTAGATTGATACGGTAAACTAGGGTTTCGTTGACCTTTAGGGTTTTGTTTGACTTCCGGTTAGGGTTTTGTGCTAAACCGATTCCGAAAATTTTAGGGGTTTACAACCTACCCCCCTTAAAGAAAGTTTTGTCCTCAAAACTTGGAAATTCCTACTTGTGGTTAAACTTGGTTACTTGGTTATGTGTCTTTCTTTAAAAAATCTTTTACTTGATTTCCTCATTTCTTAACTTCTGACTTTCTTATGGACAAATATCGGTATTGGGTATATCTTCATAAGGAAATTCCTCCTTCAAGACGTTGACTTCTATTCCTATAACTTGATTCCTTAACCATTTGTTAAATGGGGAATTGTTGCACATCTCCGATAATCGTCTTCCTTCTCGTCCTATGATCATTTCCTATCTTGTGCCTTTATCACCTCATGTGATACTCATGTTTGTTCCTCCAAGGTATCTAAATGATTTTCCTTGATTGTCTGTAGCATCAGGGGTCCAAAATTCTTTATTAGTTCCTCTTTGTCCCTATCTTGCGTCTAGGTTGGTCATATCTCTGACTGATCTCTTTTGCTTTCGTCTCTTTTTCTTTTAGAGAGCGGTATATTAACCGATTATGAAAAGAACTATCTTTGCTGGTCACTCCATTTATACCATAAGCATCCTTGCCTTTTATTGTTTGTGAGAGATCCGAAATCTTGAGAAGGTTAATCCTGCTTTTATTGAATTTCATAAACCTTTTTATCCTTTGATATCTTTATTCTCTTATTCATATTTCTTTTCTTCTACTGTCTCTTGAGCTTTTGGTTTATTGTTGGTCCGATTTTATGAACCATACTCATGATTCCTTCTTACTAACTCCTTTGTCCTTAGGTTATGCTAAATCATCCTTTAGCTCCTTTTAATACCTTTTTCTTCCTTTATTCCTTCTTTATCCTTCGTATCTTCTTATCTATGCTCTTTTGTTATTTTACATGGTCGATCTTATCATTCTACCGACGTGGTTCCTCTTTTAAACCTTGTTGTGATCTCCAAAGTTTGGCTTTTCAACTCCCTTTTATTAATTTCTTATACCTAAGATTACGTTCTTAGATTACTTCTTTCCTTCTTCAGGCCATATCACTATCCAGAAAGCATTACTAAAACTTGTGAGTTATAAGGAATTTGAGGGTCATGCCTTCTTGATTTGATCCTTTGTTGGTGATATCGTGATCTTAATCTTGAGAGAAGCGTTTGCTCCTTAAAAGGTTTTCACCTTGTTCCTTTCCGAAAATTAACACGTTGGCTTGGGTCTTTCTCTATTACAGCGGGATGGGTATATTTCGTGATGACATACTTCATTTCGTAAGGTCTCGATTTTCTCGTTTTGTTGTCTCTCCAACTTCCTTACGAGTTTACTTTCCTTGTTTCTCCGAGTGAATCTGTATCCAGAATTCTTTTCAAAACTTCTCACGAATATCTCCAAAGGTCAATTTCTCTTCATTCTTTAGCTACTTGATTTCCTTTATCAATTGAAAGAATGTGTCTGTTCTTTCCTTATGTTAGCAAATCCTTTGCCAACTATTTTCTTTTTGTTTTGTAAGCTCTATGTTTTCCTTGTTTCCTCTTATTGGATCTTATTTGAGAGGTATACATTATTCAAAAGATTACTTATTTCCATTATTCCTTAGAGTCATGGGTGACTTCATGTTCTCACGTCTTTGTTGAAAGGTTGACCAATTCCTCGGGTTTCATCATTCTTTGCATTATCTTTAACTAGGTTGATTGTTTGTCATATATAGAAAGAATGTAGTACTTTGAACTTCAAGAAAGAGTAAAACATCTGATTCCTAAACTTCTTATGTACACAAGAGGGATTATCGCTCCTATTCATCCACATAAAGAAAACTTTACATTCCTGTCTATAACATCATCAATAAAAGGAGGTTGGGGATTGACTGGTTCCTGCATCGCTGTTATAGCCTCTAATGTACTCCAAGGCAGTCAGTTTCCATTTCTTGTTTACCTCTTCACCTATCCATCGTCCCTGCAAGTTGTATACTCGAATTCCTGAAGCAGTAGGTCCAGGTCTGCTTTCACTTCCACTTCCATTTCCTTTCTTTATTCTTATAGGAATAACTTCCTCTGATGATCTTGATAGAATGTTTCTTCCTTGTGGACAATTGTTGGCAAAATGTCCTTTCTGATTGCAAACATAGCAAGCGTCTATCCCTCTGTTTGGGCATTTTGACATCTTATGGTTTGTATTTCCACAGAAGAAACACTTTCCAAATAGCTGGGGGCACTTCTTCGGGTAGTGTGCTCCATTGCACTTCCAACACCTAATACCTCTTGGTATGATCCTTCTATTGTCGTTCTTGATTTTCTTTGGTAGGGGCATGAGATGGGGTTCTATGAAAAATTCCCTTTCGATGATCGGGTCTTCTTCCTTTTCTATTCTTTCTCTCCTTTTCCTTGCTCCTTCTACAATCCGAGCTCTTTCCACTAATTCTCGAAAATTCTTATGTCAAATTCTTCCAACTTCATCCTTAGGTCTTCGTCCAATCCTCCTATAAAGACTTGCCTTTTCAATTCTTCACTGTACTTATAGGAGTCTGGTGCATATTGCAACAATCTACTGAACTCAGTCTCATATTGTTCGATTGTTCTTCCTTTTTGAGCGATTTGCAAGAAGTCCACTGTATCTTACTCTTAAACTTCCTGGAAAATAATTCTCCAAAAACTCATGTCTAAACATTTCCCAAGTGATTGGAGTCATTAGATCTCTTTTCCTTGACTCCCACCATATCCTAGCGTTTAGACGAAGCATGAATGTTCCATACTTGATTTGCAAATGGGGTGGAACTTCATATGCATCAAAAGACATCTCTATTTGAGATAACCAATCTTCTGCCTCCTCTGGCTTGTCATAAGCTCCTTCAAAGAAGCGGTTACTTTTGATGAAGTTAGGTAACATGCTTTTGTATGGTCTTGGCGGTGGAGATGGAGGTAGGGGTGCACTTTGGCTATGCATGTTCCTATGCACAGATGCCTCTGTTGAAGCTTGTTGTGGTAGGGTTGGTATAGACACTGGGGCTGTCGCTGATGCGTTGCTGGTGTTGCTTCTTGTACGGGTGCTTGTGCTGGCATATTTTGCCTAATTTCTCTAATACGTGGGTTAGGTGTCCTAACGTGGCGTGTAAGTCCCTTTGAGGTGCGGCGGCTCCTTGAACAGCAGGTTGATCTGCTTCTATCTGGTTGGTTAGAGGCGCTTTGTTCCCTTCTTCGTCTATTCCTATTTCGGCTGTTTTAAACTTTCTAAGTTAGGTTTGTAAAGTTTTGATAACTTAATTAAATTTTTGCCGGAATTTGGGGAAATATAACGGAAATTTAAATATGCATAAAAACAAAACAATCTCTTTAGAGCATAATTATGAAATAAGTTCATACATGAAATCGGAAATAAGATAAATCATAAAAGAAAATCACACAGAAATACCAAACATTGTTCCGAAAATTAAAAGATAGACTGAGATCATGAATCTAGTCTATTACAAAATCTAAGCTGGACTTCTAGGGATATGCTTCGTTTTTCCCTTCCTTTTCATTCTTCGGGCATCTCCCGGGTTGCTGCTGGATGATCCTGGGTTCAAACTCCTCATGATTTGGTTGAAGTGTTTTCTTCTATTTCGTGCTCTCTTTCTTTCTTGTTCGTGATGGGCAATTAGCTCCTCATGCGTCATTGCTGGTGCTATTTCATCAAGGGTCTTCCAAGTGATTGTTCCTTCGGTTTCCCTATTGTTGTTTTCATCGGCCGGAACATTTTCTGTATCCATCGTGGGGTCTTCATCTTGTCCTCCCCGACATGTCTTCCTTCGAGGTAACGAATGATTCTTAACTCATCGTTGGTCCAAGGTTCCTCGACTCCTACGGCAGCTTGGTTCCTTATCTCTTGCGCCGGTCTTTCTTCTTGATTTTCCTCCGAGTCCTCACCGGGTTCATCATCCGAACTGTCATTCACCTCCTGCATTGGTTCATCTCTTATCACTGTTCCATCCTCTCGCAATCGTAGGGGCTCATTTATTCCTAGTTGGATTCCTGTGAAGGTAGGCGGCTCGGTGGATACTTCTGTTGGGGCGTAGTATTCCCTGATATACTCCGTGCCAATGGAAGGTATCGTTGAGATCGGCTCTCATCCATTCGAGGTGATCCATCAAATCATCATGGGCATAGACAAATATCGGTCCGATCTTGGTCCAGGTTCGAAAATCCGGCGGGGTTCGTCCTCCTTCTTCTCTAAGAACGAAGGTTGCTTCCTTCAGCATTGGTCTGTGGTCTCCGATAGCAATGATTCGCTCCACAGCATATATTACTTCCAACTCGGTCATTCTTTTGCCTATAGGGCAGTTGTGAATAGTTCGTAACACTCCTTTCCATCGGACTGCATCATTCCCCTCTTCCAGATTTGGAACATTTCTCGGAGGTCTTAGGTTGTCCAGCTAGGGCAAATTCTTCACATAAAATCCTAAGTCTCATTCGAAAGTTCTCAGGTGTTTCGCAGGATCCTTTTCGAAAGTTCTTGGCTTGGAGACGGGCCTCTTCTATGGTGATCTAGTAAAAGAAAGATATTAGAGGCTTATTCTACCCATTCTATTTTATCTAGTTTTTCTTGCTTCTATCTAAGTCAATTCTTCTTAAGTCCATTTCTATAATTATGATTCCTAGGTTCTTAAACCATGCTCTGATACCAACTTAAACTGTCACGCCCCAACGGGTACCCTAAACGTGACAGTCCGCCACACTCAATATTAAAGCTTAAGTATGACAACCTTAGTCATTTCCAAAGCTTTTATATTAAGTGTAAGGCTTACTTTCACAATTTTAGAGGACCATATATGGAATAATGAAGCTTAAGGAGATATAAAAACATATTAAGAAAAGAGGATTCACAATAAATTTGTTCATAGCAAAGACTGTGCATACTTAGGAACAATTCCCTAAATTACTAAGCTATATATAAATATTGCATGCTAATACTATGTATACTTTATCCAGAGTTCTAATATTCAAAGGGATTACCTGCCCACGGTCCACGTGGCCTTAGCCATAAGTACGGAAACTGCAAAAGGTAGCTATCGGGGTATAAGCTAATAGGCTTAGTGAGAACTATTTCCATAAATAACTTCTTGTAACAAGATTCAAACAAGTTGGTTAATCACACATATGTAATGCATCAAACACGTGGGCAAACAATCATATAGCTTTCCGGGAACTATATGTTGAATGGATTTACGCCCTCCATTCGGGGTTTGGTGATACTCAAAACAAGTAGATTAATGATAGAAAATTTAAGCTTGCGAGCACACATCGCCAAGCATTCAATAAAAACTTTTATACTTGCGAGCACTCATCGCCAAGTATTCCGAACCTACTTGATTTGACCTTGCTTTCGGATCAACCGCCAAGCATATTCCATTAAGCCGCCAAGCAATCGCTTTCGGATCTTCCGCCAAGTGTTGCTTTCGACATGAGCCTACTATCCTTCTCACCCAAGGATAATATCCCAACCATGTAATGTGACTCACTTCGTGGTATGCATGAGTTCATTAATTTATAAAGTCATAACATAATTATTTTCAACTTTATGGTGATCAAGGAATTTCACACAAATCAATATTAAACTAAAACAATCACTTAGAACAATTCGGGCTTCGATATTCTTAGAATTCTTTCAAGGAATTATTTTACATGCATATCGGTTTATCTTTTCCTAACTCTAGTGCAACTAATTTACAAGCACAACAAGTGTAGCATTTAATGGAAATAAACTCACGATGCCATTGTCGTCTATTCCTCTAAGCGGATGAGTCGTTCACACACTCCACTAATCGTAATAGTTCTCGGGGTGAAGAAATCCTTCCTCGGGGTCACCTAACCAAAGAAAATACCCACAATGAGTTTTTTCTTGAAGATCTTCTTGAATTTTGACAAAACAATGTCAAAGAACGTTAAAGTTCGTATGGAAGAATGTTCCAACTTAAAATGGCCATAACTTGGTCATTTTAACTCGGAATCGCGCATATAATATACCGATTTCTATCTACTCGAAAAGATCTACCCATTTCTAAAATTATTTCCCACAAACAAAGCACATAGGCTCCGAAAAACTGGTGACAAAATTTACCACGGATTTTCAAGTAAACAACTTTGGTTCAAGAAATCAAAATTTGTTTGATAAATACTTAGTTATCTATATGTTGGAAAATTCTCTTTTTATGACTATGTAACTCATATTTAAGCATGCTCAAATGTCTTGTTGTCCAAATTATTTTTCTTAAGTAAAACAATGTCGGTTTGAAGCTTTTCGGAAATTGTTTTTGTGAATTTCTTTGAAATGAATACCTTGTTTATTTTGTTTCTAAAAAGTTTATGTTGGTTTTATTTATCTTTTTCTAAGTGACTTTTGAAAATATAATTTTCTACCTCCTAAGTTACATTAATACTATATTTGGAGTGTTTCTAGGAAGTATGTTTTCTTCATTCTCCTTGTATAAATTTCTTTGTTTGCTTGTTTTGCAAAAATCTTTACTTGATATTTCCATTCTTTTTCTCATGTCTCATTTTTCAAAAATAATTATCATGCATGAAAACTTGTTTCTTCATAAAAATAGTGTGGAACAATTAAGGACTTCTTATAGAAAAACTAATTTCTCTAATTCTATTATTTTCCTCTTGTAACTTGAAAAGAAATAACTTTATTGTTTTAAACTATAATTTTTCTTTGCCTATTTAGTTTGCCTTTAAAATTTCCTAAGTCATCCATCTTATTTTCTTTCTTATGAAAAGAACCATTTTAACAAAAATATCTCCTTTTGAAAAACAAGGTGGAAATAATAAAGATTTTAGTATCTTTGTAAGGCAAAAGTAGT
This sequence comes from Combretum micranthum, assembly GCA_024138025.1. NCBI lineage: Eukaryota > Viridiplantae > Streptophyta > Magnoliopsida > Myrtales > Combretaceae > Combretum > Combretum micranthum. Next base: position 50,143 of record JAMXBD010001885.1, read on the forward strand.
TTATAAAATTATTGTGAGTTCTCTTTTTGGTAACATGAAAAGAAATGAGTTTGTTTTGTGTTGATTTTATACTTTACATAAACTTATTCCTAAGTGACAAAAAGCCTTCTTTTTTTAATTAACTTTAGAAAATAAAACCTTTGTACAACAATCTAAATGAACATGATTATGAGAATAATAATAAACAAAATAACATAAATCATAAATAATAAGTCAAGTATTGAGTCTTAGCTTTTTCAAGGCTCCCGGGACTAAGAAATAAACTAGTCCCATAAAGAAATAAAATGAAAGAAGAAAAACTTGTTTTGACTTGATTAGGACAAGTCTAAGACTAGAGACTAGTCTTATAAACAACTTGAAATAAATAAAATTGCATTGAAGTAAATAAATTGCATGAAAGGTAAATAAATTGCAAGATTATGAGCTTATATGCTCTAAAGAATATGTATATAGTTATTTAGATATAGTAGATAGTTATGAACATAAAAGAAATATAAAGAACATAAAGGAAATATAAGGAACATAAAGGAACATAAAGAAATTGATATTATGAACAAAAACAAAGTATGAATCTAATGTTGCTTTCTTAACCTTCATGGTTTTAGAAAACATACACTAAGCTCATACTAAGTAAATGAACATGGAGACTTCTTGAAGAACTTTTACCTAAAGGAGATGAGCCTAAAGAGAACTTCTTGAAGAGCTTCTTGGAGAGAAATTCTAGAGAGATTTTGAGAGAGTAATTTTAGTATAGAAGTGGTGTGAAAGAAGTGAAAGAGGAGGGGGGTATTTATAGGAAAATGGGGAGTGATTTTTGGATGAATAAAATAAATGCAAAATTAAAACAAATGGAGAGGGAAGAGAGAGAGAGAGGTGCCGCACATTTGGAGAGGAGAGAGGGAGTGATTTAATTTTTGTATTTTGTTAAATAAAAGATGTAATAAGTAAGGTAGATGTGATATAAAGTTATGGGAAAGGTAAAAAGTTAAGATTATAGGTTATGTAGAGTGTAAGAATAGGTGTAAGAAAAAGTATAGATAAAAGAATAGTGTAGAATAGTAATGAATAGTGTAATGTAAAGTAGATGTGACAATTAAAGTACCGGTAGTAAGAAAATATGCGTATAATAGCTATATCTGTTATTTTTACTTACCGAAAAATTATGAAATTGATATTTTTGGAAAACTTATATTTTTACGAGTCTAACGGTATATTCGGAATATTTTTACTAGTCCGAGCTTTCGGATACGTTTTTCGAGAACTGTGTCCGATCGGGTTCGAAGGACATCCGAATTTCGCGAAACTGAAACTTTTATAAAACCTATGGTTATTACGAGCTATTTGAGCTACTTAACCCAACTTCGTTTTTCCGGGCCAAAGAAAACGGCAATGCCGGACTTAGATTGATGCGGTAAACTAGGGTTTCGTTGACCTTTAGGGTTTTGTTTGACTTCCGGTTAGGGTTTTTATGCTAAACCGATTCCGAAAATTTTAGGGGTTTACATTCATGCTTTATTTGATCTTTTATTTGATGAATTCCTCTAAATATGTGCTATTATTATTTATTTTTTTTTCAGCACCTAAGATCACTAAAAGAAGAAATGAAGTGATTTGAGCAAGAATCAGGAGCAAAACAACAAAGCTTTTTTGAAGACAGACTCAACAGCACGTACAACGATTAAATCGAAGGCAAAAATACAAGGCAAAACTTCAAACTGTGCACTAAATTGTGCCTACAGTTCTGACTGTGATACAAGCTAAAACAAATTGCGCTCAGATCTCTTGGAGACAACTTCTACCACACGAAAAGTGACCCTATCCTACAAATATGCTTGTGATGATAGGTACAAAGTTTGTTATAAAGATTTGTCATATCATCAAATAAAATCTTCATGATTTCTATGTCTAACGTGCATAAATAAATTTGCATCGACGCTGTAATATTATTGTGCCATATGTAACAAATTTTTTACGTAGAATAGAATAGTGAGAGAATTTCTAGTGAGAGAAACTTTTCTTTTGCGAGAAATTCTAGGAAAATCCATTTTAACCTGACATTTGTTTTTGTAAGATTTTGTGCTTAATAAGTGATATTTATCTATTTGTATTGTTTGTTTCTCTTGAATTTGTGTTTAATGTTCATATCCACGGAGAAACATTCGTTTAATCTTAGGGTTTGTAAATCCAATACCTTATTTATATGGTTTCAACTTGTGTTAATCGAGTATTGTTAGGTACGTATAATTAATGACTCGAACCTTAATTCATGAGTTTATGTGAGTGCATCATGTAGATTCATATCTAATTTCAACTGAATAGATTGATAAATCATTTTTTTAATAGATTTAAGCTAGTAATAAAGTTGCTCATAATCACTTAGGGATAGGGATGGTCAAACTTTTTGTCACTTGACTTTGAATTTATTAAAATGGATTTTAATTAAAGGATTCTTAATTTTTATTTGGGTCTAGGTTGTTGATAGCTTGTGAAGAGATTTGGATGGTCTAATCTAGATCTAGAGTTCTTGACCTTATGAAAATCTTTAACTTACCTTAGTAAATTCGATAGTACAAGTATACATAGCAAACAAACTCATTTAGTTTGTTAAGACATCACATAATAAGGACTTGATGAAGTAAATCCTAAGCTCATTCTTGCATTTATAAATTTATCTTATAAAGTTTACCTTGAAAACGTGTATATAACTAGGATTAACTGTAGTTTAGTCTATGTTTTTCTTTATATCATGTTTTGTTGAGCTTTTCCTTGGCTAGATGATAGAGTAGAAATGAGTAAGGTAGATGCTAATGATCTCTAAGGAGTATGACCTAATATTTTCTATGCTACTTGGTAGATGTGCTTACCTAAATGGTAGTTGTGTGACTGAAGTTGAATATTACTTATTAACAATCTTTATAAATATTTGAAAACTTTACTTTGTGTTTCAACTCACACTAGATCCATATCAAGTTTTCTAGCATCGTTGCAGGGGAATCGCCATTGAATTCATGCATTTGAAACCAATGAAGCATTGCTTGAAAGCTTTAAAATCTGTTAGTCTAGTCACTAATCCTACGAATAATTTTCTGTTTTTTTTTTTTTACCTTGTGAATAGTTGTAAATGTATCTGTGTATAGTTTTACCCACTTTGTAAATATTTTCTTTCAATTGTATGCTTTTTTTTTTTTTGAAAAGTTTTCTTTTGTTAATAGTACTAACCCTGTATTTTTGTTCTTTTGTATATATGCAAATACTTGTATATCGTTTACTTTGTAAATAGCTTTTGTCCTATTTCTATAAATAACCTTGTATATAAGTTTGTAAATATGCTTAGGTAGATGTAACATTTTTTAATAGTTGTGTTTTGTCATATGCTGTAACATATTTATTTAGCTATAGTTTGTTATAATTCTTTGTGTCTATATTTAACTTGTTTCTTGAAAATTCGTTAAAAATGATGTTTCACTTTACTTTCTTGTTGTTATAAATAACCTTGTATTGTTTATAGCTTTTTCGGTACAGTTGTAAAGTTTAATAAATTTTGTAAATTAGCTGTCAATAATTTAATCCTTTTTTCCATATAGCTTTTGTTTTTAGTTTTTCTTATTGTTGTTTTGTTTTGGTGTTTATAAGCCATGTTCTATTGCAATATAGGATTGTTTGTTGTAGACTAATTCTTTGTCATAATAAAGCTGTAGGATTATGACTAGAAGTCACTCACAAACTTTGTTTTCCTTTACTTTAGAACCACATCGAATAGGAAGAATTTCTAGATGCTTAGCTAGAGAGGAGGGTTGAATTTTTGTTGAAGAGATGACCCATAGAGTTGATCCACTTAATAATCAACGTGAAGAAACTCCTAAAGAGAATGAGAGGTTAAATGGAGGAAACAATCTTGGTAGGGTAAATCATCCACTAAGAATAATGGTAGACTTTTGTAGGTCAACACTAGATGGAACAAACAAAAGTAAAATGACGCCTAGGGTAGCAGCTAATAATTTTGAAATAAAACCTAATGTCATTCAGATGGTTCAATAGTATGAGTAGTTTGATGGCTGCAGGATGAAGATCCTAATACCCACCTCCAAAAGGTCTTAGTAATTTGTGTCACCTTCAAACTTAATGGAGCCTCTGATAATGCTATTTATATGAGACTTATTCCTTTTCTCTTAGGGGGAATGCAAAAAAGTGGCTCACTAGTTTACCTAGACAGTTCATAACTACTGGTAACAAATGGCCAAACATTTCATGAGATAGTACTTCCCATTCTCTAAGACAACGAAGTTGTGAGCTAACATAGCTTCTTTCCACCAATTGGAATCTGAAATCCTTTATGAAGCTTTTGAGAGGTGAAGCGGTTGCTAAGAAGGTACCCATACCATGGATTCTCAAAATGGACCTAAGTGCAAATATTGTACAATGGACTGAATTATGGCATTAGAAAGTTGATAGAAGCAGCAATAGGAGGAAGCTTGAACAATAAGTCCCTTAAGGAGTGTTTAAGTGCTTTTGAGGATATGGACAATAATCATTACCAGTGGTCATCTGGTAGGGTTTGAAAAGAGAAGCCTAGAAGGATTTTTGAGTTTGACATAGTGACTTCTTTGACATCCAAGTCAGAGGCCTTGTCTAAGAAGATCGATGGTTTGACTGTGGGGGCAAGCCCTGTTGATATGATTGATGGGAGTTTAGGACAAAGTTCTGAGGGTATGATAGTTGAGAACGTGAAGTTTATTAAAATTATAATGGACCCAAAAATTATCCTTTTAGTAATATATATAACCCTGGCTGGAGAACCACAAAAATTTTAAGTGAAGTAATAACAATTTTCAAAATCCAAATTTTCATCTACCTGATTTCAAAAAACAATAGGGTCAAAGATCAAATGTGTCCCTAGGAAAAAGTTCTTTAGGAGAACTAATTCCTCAATTCATTAAATTGTTGTGTAAGGAAGCAAAACATTAACATAACTTTGAGAAATCACTTAAATGTGATTCACAATCTAGAGATAGTTGGGTCAAATTTCCAAACTCTTAGTAAAAAGACCCCAGGAAACTTTGCCAGCAAACACTGAAGCCAACGCAAAGGACCAAGCCAAGAATTGACTTTGATGGAAAGAGGACTCCTATAATGATTAGTCCTACATCCTTGTTTGTTTTTGTTCAGTTTTTAGTATTGTGATTAAGTTTTAAGACCTTTAGAATGTTTTAAGAGTTTTTGGAAAGCTTGATTTGATGGGTGTTTGGCGTTCAAGTTTTAAATGGTTGATAATGTTTGTAAGACTTTAAAACAGGTTTTTCTGTGAATGTTTGATTGAGGAATGTAAATATGAGGATTTTTTCAAGTTTCAATTGAAGTTTAAATGTTGTTTTTAGTTGAATTCTTGTTAAAGTTTGAATAAAAGGGATGGATCACATCTACTGTTCAATCTACATTTTAATACTTGTCTTGAAGTGACTTTTTGCATGGATCCCTCTAAGTATTTTAGCCATAAGCCAACCCATGGTTAAAGAAAGGGAAACAAAATTTTCTCAGAGTCTCTATCACGGCTAAAATCAAGCCTTTCATTTATGACTGCAGTTGATTTGAACTCATCCATTTATTCTTTATAACTTAAATCATGAGTTAAATAAAGGTCACAATTCTTTAATTTCTTTAATTCTTTTTAATATAATTGAACCGCATTCAAAACAGTTCTACGGTTGTATCTATGATACGAATAATATGTAAACCTTAGATATTGTCAGTTCCCTCTCATTACATTTCATTCAAATTTGTATTTCATTCAAAACAGTTTTGCGATTGTATCCATGATACGAATAATATGTAAAACCTTAGATATTGTCAGTTCCCTCTCATTTACATTTCATTCAAATTTTAACGAATGCGATAAACTCAAACTAAAACCCTTAAAACACTTTTTTACAAAACTCGATAAAAGTTGTTTCTTTCTAGCATTCCCTAGCATCAAATTCTTAAAGTAAGCATATTTCTTTTGTAACACCTTCAACTGAGAGTATTAATAGCCTTCCATGTGTCCTCACTAAAGAAGAACACACTAAAACTATGATTCGACTAAACCACAATTATAACACAAGACAAGTTCGATACCTCACATAAGGGTACTTCTGTTAATGTCATAATAAAACTACTAAAGAACTCGGTTGCTTAAACTAAACGCTAACTTGAATTCATCTTAAAGCATCACTTGAAAAGAAGTCTTAATACATTAAAAGCCATAAAAACTATAGATTAGAACTCCAATTGCCATAATAATAAATAAAATCTTCATAAAGTCTTCAACTTTAACTATCATCAACTCTAGATATCTAATAGTCAGTTGGATAATTGGCTCCGCTATCGTCCTCTTCATAATCTACATATATGTCATATCCAAATAGATTAAACATTACAGGATCATCACCTATTCCTAAAAACAAAAGAGTGAGCATAAGGCTCAGTACGCCAAACCACAATCAGATGCACATGAGCAAACACAATACAAATCTATAAATGTCATAATATCATAAGAAATACTCACATGTTATTATTTTTAATTAGTCAAGCAACCAACACAGTATAGAGCTATTTAAAACTAGTTCTAAACTTAGAGTAACTCATGACTCCTTGTAAATAAATACGTATAAAATACTTATATATATAGTGGTATTGGGTACTCCCCACACACATTGGGTACCGTACTCATACCACTTCTAAACTACCAGAATAATCTCTATGTATGACTCCACTCGAGATAATGACATGCATAGATCATCAAGGCATTGTCCTAGTAACATGGTGCTCCTAGTTTGCTAGACCTAGCCAAACACTAGTAGCAAACCAAATAAAGCCGGATAACAATTAGTTCAATTATATGTTCTACCTAACAAGCATAATCATCAAACAAGGTAAAGACATACCTAAAACAACTTTTAGAATAGAAAACTAGCTTTAATAGAAACAACAAATCACATAAAGCAAAACTATCTTAAAAGTCATTTTCACAAGATAAACATACTCTTAAGGTTATCTAAACCCTTAAACCAACATGAATCATCACTGCCTTTCTTCCTTAATCATAGAAAAACAAAATCTCTAAGAAAATAGGGTTTCTCCAAAAAATCCTCAAAGAATTTGATTCCTTTCAAAACCAATAAGAAGGCTTTAGGCATGATAAGACTTTTAGATCGCCAAAAGAATTGAAAAGGATCAATTTTACCTAGTTCTTAATTCTTGTTCTTCTTTGATGCAAGCTATAGGTTTGAGAGAGGTATCAGGGTTTCCAAAAGCTTAAGATAGGTTATGAAAAGAAAACAAGGCTTAAGGTTTGTATATAATACATGAAAAACCACAAAAACAAGAAACAATTCATGCAATAACGGCTGGTAGCCTAAATGCAAAAGAAAAAAACTAGAGCAAGAAAGCCAACTCCTATACTAGTGGTGTAAGATCTAAGGCCGGTGATAAAGTCATATTTGATACACTTTACATTGAACAATTGATGATAAATTATTATTGATTTTATTGAAATCTAAAATAAATGGTACTTAATTATGCATTGATTTAAGATTGTAGGTCTTGAAGTCCTTAAAGTGCAAGTATATGAAATATAAAAGAGATTTGTGCAATTTTGGAGAAGAAATCAAAGAAGGCCAGCTATTCTTACAAGTAAGCCACCAAACTTTGAAGGCAGTCTTTAATAATGGACAAAGTTGCTAGCATTCAACAAGATAACTTTCACTAGCTATGAATTTTGAATATACACCAGCAAATTTTTTTCCTACATCGCCAGCATTTAGCCGACCTTGCATGAGAACTGTCATGCCCCAAAGGATACCCTAAACGCAACAGTTCACCACATGATAAACGAGACTTAAGAATCACTACCACAATCATTCAAAAGTCTTGTATTAGTATGCAAGGTGTTCCCTTACAACAATAGAATACATAAATAATTAGAGATAGATAGTTCAACCTGATAGGATAAGTATAAAAATATAAACCACAGATATCTCAGGATCAGTTACAAAGCATTAAGGGGCATTCCCCTGCTACACATAAGTCTAGGTATTATCTTTTTAATAACACTTGATCTTTCTAGGTTCACTACTAAAACTATACAAGACCAATCGTAAACTTCTAAGGAGATAACTCCTAGTCTCGCATTACCTAATTTGGCAAGGTCCGAGGATGCAGCCATAAGTACAGGAACTGCATTAGAAAGAAACTATAGGGGTAAAAGCTACGCTAGCTTAGTGAATTTCACTTCCAAAATTAAATGCTTAACAAGTAATATATATCAGGTAAGTTATATTAACAACCATATGAAATGCACAAGCACGTAAGCATACAATACATAAGACCTTTCGAAAATCTTGTGTTGAATGGATTTATGCCCTCCATTCAGGGTTAGGTGTTTCAATACATATGGTATGCATCGCCAATTTGATTATGAGATCATGGCATATTAATTTAACAATTTATAAGCAATCATAGATATGGCAAACACTTCAATGCTATACTAAATCATACAAATATTTACAACAAGCTTATTTCGATATTCTTATCACCGATTCACCTAAGTAGAACTCACATACACACAATCAAATTTTTATCTCAAGCACAATCATAAGCATATAATTTAAAGATAGTGAACTCACTCAACCATGTCTCTGGTCTCTAACGGTAGTTATCCAGAAATAGGAATTTTCTACGATTCCAAAATCACCTAAACAAAAGAAATGTCCCTATGAGTATTTCATACAATAACTAATTCCAAACTTTTTAATTAAAACTCTTTAAATTCGTAATTTCTGTGATAATTGGAAATTCCAACTTAAAACGGTCATAACTCGGTTATTTTAACTTGGAATTTCGCAAATAAGCTATTACTAAATTTTGAAAAAGTTTAGGTCTCGGAATTTTCAGATAAGATTTGATCAGTAACTAGAATTTGAAACTCCAAAATTATTTTGTGAAATTTACATTATTTCTAACAAGTATATTATATGTACATGCAATATCTACAAGTTATGATCATCAATGTCATGATATGAGCTATCTACATGTAATTCCGTAATGATTCTTGATTAAAAAGAATTTTGCAAAACCTTTCTCCTTGTAATAATATCATGAACACTTGTTTGAGAAAACTAGCTTTATTCCTTTGAAAATCATGCATATTCTTACTATGATAAGGCCTTGATGACCTATATACCTATTACATTCATTAACTTAATAAATTTTCTCATTTAAAGGTTGGAAAATAGATGTTTTAAAGTGAATTATTCCTAGTGATGAATTTTGCACAATTTTTGGAAAGGAAAATATTGTTTGATCTCAGTTGAAAAACTTTTCCTTTGTTTTAGGTTTCTACTTTGATAAAAACATATTTATTCTTAAAAAAATCAAGTCTTTATTATATCTATTCCCTAAGACTTCTATTTTTCCATTAAAATACTCATTTTGACATTTGGAATTAGGTGTTTAAGTGGGGTTCATTTTTAAATCCGAATTTTGGGAAATTGTTTTTGGGATGGTTTCTTGTGAAAAACTCATTTAATCTTTCTAAAATTAAGTCATAATCAATCCTACTTCCTAAGGCTTTCATTTCTTTAATAAAACACTTGTTTTAGGATTGGAAAATGGGTGTTTTCTTGGCATTTTACCCTAGTTACGAATTTCAACATTTTTATTGGTGTTGAAATATAGATCTAACTTAACTTTTGTAATCATTTTCTTGTTTTGAGAATTTCTCTGAGTAAAACCATGATCAACTCATAAAAATCACTACTTAATGATATCTATTACCTAAGCTGTCACGCTCCATAGGGTACCCTAAATGCAGTCCGCCACATGCCATAAAAGACTCACAAATTACTATCTTAGTCATTCAGGAGTCTTGTATAGATGTAAGGCGTTGATAAGATCATATTTTACACAACTTTAATAAGCAATAAGTGATTAATTTGAGTTGAATTTCATAAAAATTTCCACAATTGGTACTCAGATTGTTTAGGTTTATGTTTCATGTCTAAAGTTATCAAAGAAAAGCATTACAAAGCAATTTGAGTTGATATTGAAGAATCCCAGGAGGTACGCCGGCTTTTCTGGATCATACGCCGCCGGCATATAGCCGGCTTAGAGGATGATCAGCATATTAAAGCATTAACACTGCCTCTACACTGCCGGCTTTCTATCAGCCTTGACAAGGAACAAAATCAAGAAAACAAAGGCCGACAAATATGATATTATACGCTGTCGGCCTTGAGCTGGCGCATGAAGAAGATCAGAACCCAGAATTTAACATTGGCTCAAAGCTGCCAGTGTAGAGAGGGATATAAGCCGGCTTTTGCAATTTCAACGCCACTGGCACTGAGACGGCTTAGAGCATCTACAGGATTGATTTTTTCTTTAGGGTTGTCACCTGCACAGCTAGCCTTGTATTGAATCTGGCTAGCCTTTGAAGTTTCATTTGTACTGGCATTTCAAAACCCTATGCCACTGGTGTAGAAGTTGTAACTGCCGGTATACGTTTTGTAATTGCAAAAATTTGATAAAACGTCTGAATGTTTTGTCTATAAATTAAAAGTTTCCTTGTTAGAGATACATTTCGAAATTGATTAGAAAAGTAAGAAAAAGAGAGATTTGCAAATGTTTAAGTTAGTTTTTCCTTTAGGTACTAAAACCCTAATGTTCTAGCAACTTAGAGGCAATTAAGGTTTAACTAGAATCAAGCAATGGCCATATTGATGGGATTATGGATTTAAAGACTCTAGATTATGAAATGAAACTATCATTAAGCTGTTTCAATCTCTGATTATCAATTTTATTGCTTGATGTACAATGAGATATTGTTATTCATTGATTATTATGAATATGTGTAGATGGATTTTGATGGAATGATACATGAATATATTGAATTGGAATTGATTAATTAGGAATTTAATTATTCCTGCTTGTAATCTATTTAATTTGGCTTGATCAAACATAGATTAGATAGATAGGGTTAGAGATACCGGAAGGGATTCATTAATCCGCAGGTAAAACTTAGGTTTTGAATGAGACTTATCATAAGGATATGCAAGCCTGTATAGAACTAAGATTTCACTAATCTTTGTGCGGTTAGGATTGCAAATTTAGGTCACTTAATGGGGCTTATTTTGTAATGATAACTAAGATAGTAATTTTGGTAAGAGCAAGTTCCTATTAAACTATTAATCATAGATAAATTACCTTGGTAGGATGTTTATGCTATGAATGAGATATTGCTACTCCGAGAGGTGAGCAATTCTTAGTGAATTTGATTAAATCCAAGTAATCAATTTATTTATCATTTGAAGCATAAATCACTCAAATGAGAAATAAATACATATTCATATATTTATGCATCTCTTAAAACTATATCCCTTACATAGTTAAATTATCATAGATTAATCAAAAAGTTGAACTTCCAATGTTTAGATTAGAGGAAAATTCGATTTCTAGTAATTCACCATTAGCTCTCTATAGACACGACCTGGACTTTCCATAAATATTGCATTAGCACCCGATGATTTTGCTGACTGGTTAAGTATTACACCATTTTCAAAGTGAAAATTATTATTGTGTAATTACAATTAGTATCAAATTGGCGTTGTTGCCAAGGAGCTACTTTGCTGATATTAGAATAATAATTAAGCCCCTAGACTAAGCACATAAATTTAGAAAATCTATAATATAATATATATATAATCAAAATACCAAAAATAGTTTACCGTGATTCGTTTGTTCTTGTATGTTAGGTGAACAAGACCAAGACTTGCAATTCTATCCTGAGATCGATCGGACTTACCACCGTCAATTGAGAGAAAGATGCGGACAAAATACAGGAGCAATGGAAAGGAACCCGCAAGAAAATCCTCCCCTAGTTGAAGAGAGACAGAATGAAGATCCTGGAAATGCACGCAATAGGAACCCAGTGTAACAACCAAATTTTCATGTTCCTATAATAAATTCCTCAGCCAATTCCAGGAAATGAATCCATAGACAATAAGTACTTTATGCCTACAGTTGATGGAGTTGCACCATCCATTATTGGCCCGCTATTCAAGCAAACAACTTTGAATTAAAGCCAGCTCTGATACAATGGTACAAGAGATCAATTTGTTGGAGGAAGTTTTGACAACCTACATAACCATCCGAAAAATTTCCCGCAAATCTATTCTACAATAAAAAGTAATAGGGTTTCTAATGATGCAATTTGCCTTAGATTGTTCCTTTTTTCATTAAGGGATAAGGTGAGAAGTTGGCTCAATTCCCTACCTCCACATTCTCTCACAAATTGGGATCAACTGGCACAATAGTTTCTAGAACAATTCTTTCCTCCCAACAAGACGATCTAAGTGAGGAATGAAATCTTTTCCTTTTGGCAGTATGAAGGTGAAGCCCTATATGAAGTGTGGGAAAGATTTAAAGAGCTCCTCAAATGTTGCCCACACCCATGGAATTATCTCCATGATCATATGATAATTTTCTACACTCTAGGTGATCAATTGAAGACAATGATTGATGCAACAGCAAGTGGGAGCTTGATGTACAAAAGTGCTCAAGAGGCTTACGATTTAATCAATGGTTAGCTAAAACAACTTTTCACTAGCATAGTGAGCGGAATAAGCGAGACCAGTGGTGCCATTTATGAATTAAAACATTTCTAAACTTGAACAAGTGGCTTCATACACTATCAAATAACGAATGTAACCTATGTCAGGAGTAGGACCAAGTTTTAAGCCCAACATGAAATGATTTCTCAAGATACTCACATGAGTTATTTGGAGAATCTGTGGAAGATTCTATGCTTTACATTCATGTAATGAGCAAGTAAATTATGTGAATAATATGAGAGAAAATGGAATTACAATCCATACTCCAACACATAATCTTGATTGAGGGATCATCCAAATTTTTGAAGGCAATCAAATGCACCTAGAGCATTACTACCACCACTTGTGCATCAACAATATATAAACCACAAAAAGATAAGGATAAAAAAGCTGAGCTTTTGCAGGAGATATTAAAAAAAAACAAATCAAGATTCAATTATTCAAGATTTGCAAACTCAAATAGCTCAATTGTCTGAAACATCAAGACACCGTCCTCAAGGAACTCTCCAAGTACTAATGAAAAAATCCTAAAGAAGGTGAAAGTAATCACTCTTAGAAGTGTAAAAGAAGTCACAAAGCGGTGCAGGAAGCAAGTTCATAAATGCAAGAAAAAGCAAAGAAAAAGGGAAAAACAATGATGATTAAGGCAATGGAAGGCATGAGGATAAGGCTAAAAATTCACCTGAAATTAAGTTAGATGTACCATTATCAAGTCATGATAAATAGAAAAGAGAGGTGGAAGAAGATGAGCAACAGAAGCTAGAAGTGAAGCATTGTGTTCCATCTAGTCCTTTTCTTGGAAGGTTGAAGCAGCAGCAATTGGATCATCAGTTTGAGAAGTTTTTGGAAGTTTTTAAGAATTTGCACATCAACATTCAATTCATGGATGCACTCAAATCAATGCCATCCTATGCGAAGTTCATGAAAGATATCCTCACAAAGAAAAGACACCTTGTTGAACATGAGACATTCATGCTAACCCACGAGTATACAGTTATTCTTCAGAACAAGTTGCCACCAAAATTGAAAGATACTAGTAGCTTCACTATTCCTTGCATCATTGGTGAATCATATTTTGACAAGGCACTTTGTGATCTTGGTGCAAGTATAAATCTTATGCCTTTGTCGATTTTTAAGAAGTTGGGGCTAGGAGAATGTAAACCAACCACAGTTTCTTTACGACTAGCTGACAGAAGCATTAAACATCCAAGAGGGATAGTGGAAAATGTGTTAGTCAAGGTAGACAAGTTTCTTTTTCCAGCTGATTTTATCATTCTTGATATGGCTAAAGACCGAGAGCTTCCATTGATCTTGGGAAGACCTTTCCTTACTACTGGACAATCATTGATTGATGTGGCATAAGGAAAACTGACACTTCGGGCTATGGATGAGCAAGTTACTTTTGATATGTTTCGATCTCTCAGACACTTAGCTAGTAATGATACTTGCTTCCATATTGATACTATCGACCAGCTGGTTCAAGAATTTAGTGTGGATGATTCTGCGATAAATGGGTATTCAAAGCATGTGCTTTCACATGATTGGAGTAATGATGAGCGTGATATTGGAGAATATGAATTGTTGATACTGGATGATCGAGATAGCACTGATAAAGATGAGTATAAAAATCACTTGGTGGATACAATTGCTAGAATTTGGACAAGACCACCTCAGTTTGAGCCTTTAGAGGCCAATTCAAAGAAATTGATTCCATACATTCAAGAACCGCCTCAACTTGAGTTAAAACAGCTTCTTAGTCACTTTAAATATGTGTTTTAGGTGATAATGCCACACTCCCTGTTATTATTTCTGTGGAGTTATCATCTGAGCAAGAGAGTAAGTTAATTGAGGTGCTTAAAAGACATAAGGAAGCTATTGGGTGGACAATTGCAGATATTCACGGAATCCATCCATCTATATGCACTCAACGGATCCTTATGGAAGCTAAATGCAAGCCTACAGTTCAACCACAGAGAAGACTTAATCCCACTTTAAAAGAAGTAGTGAAGAAGGGGGTACTTAAGCTACTTGATGCTGGAATTATTTATCCTATCTCTGATGGTAAATGGGTGAGTCCTACTCAAGTGGTACCTAAGAAGGGCGGTATGACAGTTGTGAATAATGACAAGAATGAGTTGATAATAAACCTGGACTGTGACTGGATGGAGGGTGTGCATCGATTATCGTAAGTTGAATAACGCCACCCGCAAAGATCATTTTCCTCTTCCCTTCATAGACCAAATGCTAGAGAGGCTAGCTGGGCATGATTATTACTATTTCTTGGAAGGGTATTTGGGCTATAATCAAATTCCAATAGCTCCAGAAGACTAGGAGAAGACTACATTTACCTGTCCATACGGTACATTTGCATTTAGACGCATGCCTTTTGGTTTATGTAATGCACCAACAACTTTCCAAAGATGTATGATGGCATTATTCTCATATATGATTGAGAAATTCATTGAAGTTTTCATGGATGATTTTTCTGTATATGGAGCTTCATTTGACAACTGTTTGGAGAATTTGTCATCAGTGCTCAAGAGATGTAAAGACACTCACTTGGTTTTGAACTAGGAAAAGTGTCACTTTATGGTGAAAGAAGGAATTGTGCTGGGCCATAATATCTCAAGAAAGGCAATAGAAGTGGATAAAGCTAAAGTCGAGGTGATTTTCAAGTTGCCACCACCAGTGAATGTGAAAGGAATTCGAAGTTACCCTGGACATGTAAGATTTTACAGGAGATTTGTCAAGGATTTTTCCAAGATTTCATGACCTCTTTATGCCCTACTCGAGAGGATACTCCTTTTTCCTTTGATGATGATTGTGTGCAAGCTTTTGAGCATCTGAAGGAAAAATTGACCACTACACCAGTTATTGTAGCACCAGACTGGGAGCTACCTTTGAGCTGATGTGCGACGCAAGTGATATGGCAGTTGGTGCAGTACTTGGTTAGAAAAGGAATCGAGTTTTTCAGGTAATTTATAGCGCTAGTAAGATGATGAATGAAGCACAACGAAATTATGCTACTACAGAAAAAGAATTGTTAGCAATAGTATTTGCTTATGACAAATTCAGATCATGTCTCATCGGTTCTAAGGTAATTATCTATACTGACCATTCTGCACTTAAGTATTTATTAGCAAAATCAGATGCAAAGCCTAGGCTTATAAGGTGGATATTATTTTTGCAAGAATTTGATATTGAGATTAGAGAAAAGAAGGGAATGGAAAATGTTGTTGCTGACTATCTTTCGAGGATTGTAAATGAGAAAGATGAGTTGACTATTAATGAATCATTCCCTGATGAATATCTCTATAAAGTTTCAATTACAAATCTACCTTGATATGCAGATATAGTGAATTACTCGGTTGCTGGAATTTTACCATATAATATTTCTCAACACCAGGAAAGAAAATTTTTATCAGATGTGAAACAATATTTCTAGGATGAGCCATTTCTTTTCAAAAGTTATGCAGACCAAGTAATTAGGAGATGTGTACCTGCATGTAAAATTGCCGATATACTTTATCATTGCCATAATAAAGAAGCTGGTGTCATTTTGGTATTGAACGAACTGCTGCTAAAGTACTTCAATGCGGATTTTACTGACCCACTCTGTTCAAAGATTATAGAGCATATGTGTAAAGTTTTGATCAATGTCAAAGAACAAGGAATATTTCCAAGCGACATGAGATGCCACAGCATAGGATCGTGATAGAAATATTTAATTTTACGGGATACACTTTATGGGACCATTCCCATCATCCTTCAATAATAAGTATATTCTTGTTGTAGTTGATTATGTATCCAAGTGGGTTGAAGCTGTTGCTTTACCTACTAATGATGGATGAGGAGTACTTAAGTTCTTAAAAAGAAATATTTTCACTAGGTTTGGGACACTACGAACAATTATCAGTGATGGAGGAACTCACTTTTGCAATAAACAATTTGACAATTTACTTGCAAAGTATGGAGTGAGACATAAGGTGGCCACACCCTATCATCCTCAAGCAAGTGGTCAAGTGGAGCTATCTAATAGGGAGCTTAAGCGAATCATTGAGAAAACAGTAAATTCATCAAGAAAGGATTGGTCACTAAAGCTTAATGATGCACTTTGGGCTTACTGAACTGCTTACAAGAATCCTATCAGAATGTCCCCCTATCGCATGCTATATGGAAAAGCTTGTCATCTCCCTATGGAATTGGAACACGAAGCTTATTGGGCTGTAAAATTTTTAAACTTTGATAGGCAAGCTGCTGGGAACCACAAGTTACTCTAATTGAATGAGTTGGATGAGTTTCGTAATGATGCTTTCGAGAATGCTCATATCTACAAGGAAAAAGCCAAGAAGTGGCATGATAGGCAAATGTTATATCGAGATTTCAAGGAAGAACAAAAAGTTTTACTTTATAACTCTCATTTAAGGCTTTTTCCTGGTAAGCTAAGGTCTAGGTGGTCGACCACATTTGGGATCACAAAAGTTTTTCTTTATGAGGTGATTGAGATTAAGAAAGATGGAGAGGAGCCATTCCAAGTCAATGGCCATCAACTGAAACACCTTTGGGAAAGGAAATTTGTGGAGGCAAGCAAGAAAGACTTGGATCTTCAAGATCTAAGCAGAGTTAAACAAGAAGAGTCAGGCCAAGCAACTTTAAACTAAGCGCTTCTTGGGAGGCTACCCATGTTTAACTTAATAGTAGTTTTTATTGTTTTGTTTTTACTAACTTAGTGTTTAGTGTGTACAAATCATACAATTGAGCTTTAATTGGGGAGATTCAAATTTCAAAAAGAGAATGAGGAACAATTTATTCAAATTAAAAAGCTCTAAAGAAATTGTAAGGTAAGTATTCTAACTTCTAGAATACTAAATATAATTTTCAGAGCTATATATTGATGATGATAAAAAAAAAAAAAAAATAGAGAAAAATGTTGAACGCTGGCAAAAGAAATTTCAGAGCCTCCGGCTTATAGCCAGCGTATGCAATAGAGGCCAAATTGAAGAGAACGTCGGCTTAATATTATTTACGCTGCTACTATTTGAGGCAGCGTAATTACTATTCTTGAAGGCTTTTCATCCCGACGAACGCTGGCATATGGGTTTTAAATGCCATCAGCATTTATACAGGCATAGACCCATACACCGGCTGTATATAATGCAAAGCCGCCAGCCATTTGCTCTCGGCAAGGATTAAAATTTAATACATAAGCATGTAGACCGCTGGCGTACTCGACAGATTTGCCGGCGTATGCTCTACAATTTCGATATTTAGCATATTTTTCTCTCTCTCTTTCCCTCATTTCTCTACACTCCCTCTCACTCTTACTCTTACTTGCACTCTCGCTCTCATCTCTCTCATTTGCTTGGGCGAATTTTACTCGATCAAGTTAGTAATTCTTTCTTAATTTCCATTTTTATGCTCAATGAAGTAGGATTATTTTGTTAGAACTTGTTTACATGCGTCGATTTGAAAATTGGGATGTGTGTGTGCGAAATAAGAAAATGGCGGATGGGATTAAATTTGATTGCACGGATGAATTGGTTGCTGCTAATAGTTGTATGATTGATATAGACTGTTGTATGCTTGTTGGATTAGCTTAAAGTTGAATTGTTTGATCGAATTGAAGGAATTGATGGATTAGGGTTCTTGATGAAGAAATTGAATTGAAAAATTCGAAATTGGGGATTTGATGTTTTGATTGAAATTGGACGAACAAAATAAATTAGTGTGTTATGATTTAGCTCTAATTAGTTTAATTACTCTAATTTGAGCTAAGAATTTCGAAAATTGTGGAAAATTGGAGATTAAAGTGAGTTTTGAAAAGTTTTGATTGAAAATTTTTTTAAATCATAACTTGCAATTTTGTCCCCGTGAATTTTGAATTTTTAACGTTCAATTCTAAGCTGGCTAGTCTAGGTAGCCAGCCTTGAGTCCATCTTTTGCAAGTGTACATTTATCAAAACCAATTCCATGCCATGAGATTCATTGTTTGATATGCCTAGTGTTCAAAATTGGATTCAATTCATGTTGTAACATGTACCAGGTATATATTGTGAAGTCATTTAATCAAATTGATATAGGAATAATGGAATTAGAATTGTGCTAAGTTTTATGATGCATGAGATTTAGGATTTAGTTCAACCACAATTCTAATATACATATTTGATTTGCAGAAATGGCTCCAAAACAGAAGAAGCAGCACACTACTGAGCCGTCTTCATCTGGTTCACAGTCCAGAAATGTTCTTTCAAGTCAACAGTATGCCAAGGATCGAAAGAAATACCTCATGAAAATGGATTTCATGAACTCTCAATATATGGATTGGGAGTTACTTGATGATTTTGGCATTAGAGATCGAGTATTAGCCTTGATTCGAGATCCAACTTGGCTACAGATATTTGGATGGAGGGAACCGGCTTATAAGAATTTAACTCTGGAAGTTCTCTCTACATTGAAGGCTGAGATTGATGAAGACAATTCAAAATTTGTTTTCCAAGCTTATGGAAAGATCCATGAGATTAGGTTAAAGTCCATGGGGCGAGTTCTGGGATTATATGAGGATGAGCAGCAAAATTCAGAACTTCCTAATTCCTGGCCTATAAGAGAGAATGCGATGAACCAGGAAGGTTATTGGCTTCAGTTGATTGCTCCTGCAACTAATCCTTACATTGTATCAAAATAAGTTGCCTCCACTTTTACTAAAGTGGAACATCGACTTCTTCATCATATCCTTGTACACACAGTGAGTTGCAAGAAGACTAGTCACAGCAAAGTGACTAGTTTTGATATGTTCTACTTATATAGTCTCATTGTAGACTATAGGATTGATTTGGGACTGGAGATTGCGAATTTCATCTTCAGGCAAGCTGATGATACTAGGACTGGATTCCTGTTCTATGGAGGATATATTACTAAATTACTGAAGGGGATGAATATCTTTGAGATACCTGAAGGAGATGAAGAAATACCTAGATAAACAGATTTCATCTACTCCTTTTAAGGGTTGGAGGTTATTCAAAGTGCCCAGAGGAGTACCACCACTAGTTGTGGAGGAGCTTGAGTTCCAGGATATCTTTCCTAGTGATATACCTGTCACGCCCCAACGGGTACCCTAAACATGACAGCTCACCGTACATAATATTAAAACTTAAGAATGACTACCTCAGTCACTTGAAAGCTTTCATATCGGTACAAGGCGTACATTCACAACAAAGGGAGACCGATGAAGTAATGCAATTTAAGATATTGGCAGCGAAACATACAAAATATCACTTAATATAATTCATAGAAACATAAAGTCTTACAATTTCTAAGGGGCATTCCCTCGATAATTTCGTAATAGCATGGTCTTGCTAAGATAAACAACAAAAGCTAGAAGATTTTAGAAGAAATCTACTCTAGGACTACAAAATAGAATTCCTCCAAAAGCTTCTCAAAATAAAGATTCTACCTGGGTGGTCAAGATGGTCTCGGGTGCAAAAAGATAATCCTGCAAAGTCAAAAGTCTATAGGAATATAAGCATGACTTGCTTGGTGAGATATTCCTTACGCAAAAGTACTCATAACAAGCAATCAACCAAGTTTATTAAACAAGCATATGAATGCAACAACCATATGATTAAAAGTACATACGACTATCCGGTTTCATATGTGTGATGGATTTACCCCTCCATCGATGGTTAGGGAATGCTTTGAACTGGGTCCTGATCCACCTCCTTAAAGTTGCGCGCATCTTGGGGTTCCAACAAACTGTACTACTAGTCCCTGGGCTTTCCTTACCTAAAGCGATCGATCCGGCTCGGCTACAACTTGAGACTGTATTCCTCGAACGTCCTAACTCTCAAGGTTGTAGCAAGGCAACTTATGTTTCCGGTCCCACGCTGAGCAGTAGTAGCAAAATTTCGAAATGATATTCTAAGTGATATACATGAGCAATTTAATATATGGGGATTTCAATATAACATTAAATCATTTTAAAGCGATCAAACAATATTTGCATACATAACAATTCATACATAGAAACATTTATATCAATCACAAATCGGATTCCGATATACTTATTGTTCATTGATCGCACGTAACAATTCACATACATAATTCCATAATATCCCACATGCATATCAATTTTATCTTTCCCTAATATCTAGTGCTCTATTCTACAAGCACATGCACGAATACGTAAACGTAAAGGAAACTCACTCGTCCATAGCTTTCTTCTAGGAGTCGAAGTAATCCTCTGGGAAGGGAAGATCTTCGTCCTAGATACCTAAACCAAAAGAAATACCCGACATGAGTATTTCATCCAAGATCTAGTCAAACTCTATAATTCTATATTATTGAATTCGTCAAAAAATCGTATGAATGGAAATTCCAATTAAAATGGCCATAACTTGCTCAATTTAACTCGGAATTTCGCATATTATATATCGATTTCTACCTATTCGAAAAGATCTATCTATTTCTAAGGTTATTTTTATCAAAAGAAGTTATTTGGATCTCAGAATAGTAACGGATAGAATTGATACGAATTTTTCCAATTTTTAAAACTAGAGTTTTCAAACTTTTCTTCATTCAAGAACTTTTGTACAAAAATATAGTTATATGGTATGGTTGAAAAATCCTTTGAATACATATATATAGACTCAAACTATATGTATGAATTTAGTGGTGTTGTCTCAACAATGATATTGTAAAACAATGTGTTTTGGAAGTGAAAAAGGCTACGACTTGAAAAGAATTTAGTTTTGTTTTGAAAAATTTTCTAAAGTTTGATCCACCTTAAAATAATAATATCAATAATTTTATAAGTTATTTGTTATTTTTATTTCCTAAGTAAATCTTATTCTTAGAAAAGCTATTCTTGATAATTTTATAAAACTAACTAGACTTTAGTATTTTAAAGTGTTGGTAGAAAACTTTGATAAATGTGTTTAAGAAAACTTTTGGTTAATTAAGGAATTAAGTTTAAGAAACTTTCTTATTTTTATTTGTTTGAAAGGAGAGTTTGTAATAACTTTATGTATTTCATGATAAAATGACATATAGTGTTATTACTAAAACTTGAGCTAAACTCGTCTAGCTTTAGAAAAATATTTGTTAAGACAAAACTTTAAGTCTTTATGGAAAAATAATTTCTTATATAATAAATTTTATTTTTAAAGAGAGTTCTTATTTTATTACTAAAGAAAACTCATTTTCATTACGGTTGAGACAATATCACATATTCATGCATGAATGAGAATATTTAACTTTTATGGAAAAGGTAATAAAACAATATAACAAGATAAAATAAGAGCATAAAGTAAAGTCAAGTATTGGGAACCTTAGCTTCATCAAAGTATCCTGGGACTAAGAATAGACTAGTCTCAAAAGAAAAAAAAAGCAAAGAAAGAAAATTATTTCGACTTGATATGGACAAGTCTAAGACTAGAAAGACTAGTCTTAATATTTGCATAAAACAAGTAAATAAATAAATTGCAAGACTTGAAAATAAATAAAAAAACAAATGAGTTCATATGCTCTAAATAAATATATATAATATATATAAAACTTATATAGTTAGGTTAGAAACAATAATAACAATATCAACATAATAGTAACATAAAGAAAATAAGAACATGAACAAAAACAAAACATGAATAAATTGTTGCTTCTTGAACTCAATGAGTCTAAGAAACATACACTAAACTCATGTTAAGTTATATGAACATGATGAGTAGATGAAATAAACTTTTACCTAAGGTTTATGTGTTGGTTGAAGAAGAAAAGAAATGGGTTGTAGTATTTTGTGGGACTTGGTTTTCTAAAGAAAAGAAGAAACTTGAGAGAGATTTGGGAGAGTGATTTTTGTGGAGTGATTTTGGAGAATTTTAGTATGAATTGTGTTGTGTGAAAGAATGAAAGAGGAAGGGGGTATTTATAGATTTTTGGAGTGGAAATTAGATGTAATTAAATAAAATAGAAAAGAAAACAAATTGATGTGCATGAGGAGAGAGGGGCATCGGTTTGCATAGAATAGGGGGAGAAAATTGATTTGTTTTGTAATAAAAGAAGTAATGCGTAAAGTGTGATGTGATTAAAGTTGAATGGGGAAAGTAAATTGTAAGGTATAGGTATGGTAGAGTGTAAGAAAAAGTAGAGATAGGTGAAGAGTAATGAATATTAGAAAAGTATTATGAATAGTAGACTAGACAATTAAAATACCGGTAGTAAAGAAAATATGCATGAACGGCCTATATCTGATATTTTTAGTTACCCAAAAATTCTAAAACTGATATTTTTGAAAACCTTATATTTTTACGAATCTATTGGAATTGTCGGAATATTTTTATTATCTGATGCACCGGGGCACGGTTTTCAAAAACTAATCCCGTTTGGATCCGAAGGACATTAGAAAATTATGAATCTGATATTTTTAAGCCTTTCTATATTATTACGAACCATATCCACAATTATTTCAATTTCGTTTTCTAGGGTTTAAGAACACGGGATTGCCGGATCTAGATTCACTAGACTAAACATAAAACTAGATTAATTTTAGGGTTTCATTTTGATTTCCGGTTCCAGGGTTTTCTTATATTATCAAAAAAATCTAGGGGCTTACAATACCTGGTCCATTTCCAACTCCAGCACCTGCTGATATGCTAGCTTCTTCATCTCATCCTCTTCCTGGTACTTCATCTGGTTATAATATGGATTAGCTCAGGATGGATGTTCAAGACTTAAAGAAGCAAAATCAAGAACTTCATGATAGACAGGATAAGGAAATAAAAAAGAACAAGAAATTTCGGAGCATGATTTTCAAAGTAGTGAAAGTTGCTATTTGTTGTATTAATCAGACAGCTGGGGAGGAATTGAACTATGAGACTTCATTAAAGTCTAATCCCAACTTAGAGCATACTCCCACTACTAGCCTAGAGGACACCAGTAGAGCTAGTCCGGAGCAGAACAGTCGATCTAGTCCAGGCCTAGAGAGCTAGAGACCCTACTAGCTCTCATTTGCTTTTATTTGTGTTTTATGTTTATCGGCATGTACTTATTATTGAGCACCCAAGTCCTAATGGGTAGACTCCTTATGATATGTATTTATCTTAGTTTATAGCTTTCTGTTTCTTCTTTTATTTTTCTTTTTGTTTTTCTTTTATATTGACTATAGGAAAGCAAACAAAGCAAAACCCTCTCTTGCGACGAAATTTTGATGACTTTGAAACAAATGAAGTCAGGGAAGTACCAATTTCACTTTCTTGCATTTTTTATTCCTATCATATAATTGAATTTGCTGAGAAATAATGTGGACACTATTTGATTAAAGTATGGGGGAAGGGATTGATTGCTAGAGAATGAGAATGAATGTTGAAATTGGTCTGGATATCTGAACTGTTGAATTGTTGATATATATATATATATATATATATATATGACATCTATGCAGGATTGATTTGAGTAACCACCTTAAATTTTTAGTTTTAAAGTAATTTATGGCGAAATTCTGCCAAAATTTGTCAAAAATTTAGAGATAGTACAAAATATTAATTGATAGCATCTAAAAAAAAACAAAGAAACAATAAAAATAACTTGCTAAAGTACTTTACTCACCTGCTATTGTGATTGGTTTACTTAGTTGAAATTAAGTTGTGAAATCCTTAAGGGACAAGTTTACTTTATTTTTAACTTTAGAAACTGAAATTTGAGAGTCGGTCGAGTCCTTATGTGAAAAATAAACAGGTTTACTTCTAAGAATTTTAATTTATATAGATTTTTTGAGTTTTTTTTACAACTTTATATCACTTAGTGAAAGAGGTAAATGAAACTTTTAACTTAGTGATCTTTTATAAAAATAAGTTTTAAATTTGTTATTGCATTCAAAAAGAAAGAAACAAGCATGGCCTCTACTCCTCTGACTAAAAAAAAATGAAGTCATGAGTATCTGAACCTGAATGTTAAAGTGAGGAAGAGTTCTTAGGGGTATTTTGAAACCTGATCACTTGGGCGATGAATTCGGGATGTACTGACTCAATGAACTTACTATAACAAGAAGGGATGAATGACAAAAGTTCAACTTATGAACTTTGAAAAAGATGGAGGATTAAAACCTCCTAAAAAGAAAATAAATGCTTGTATGAAAAAGAAAAGAAATGAATGCAAAGATTCAAATGAAATGAGACTTATAATAACAAAGAAGAAAATCCAAGGAAAAAGTGGATACCACATGCTTTCATTTTGTATTGCTAAGAATATATATAAGCTAAAAGTCCAGTAAAGTCTAAATGAGTATTTTTCATTAGTTGATTATGTATCTACTTTTGAATTGAATGTTCTTTTGTTAAAACTGAGATTAAAACTTGTTTTGTTTGGATTAGCCTCAAAATTTTAATTAAGGTACTCTAATTATAAGAAACTAGTGCGGTTAAAGCAGTAAATACAAGAAAAGCAAGTCAAGAGAAAAAAAAAAAAGAATTAATGCTTGAATTAGAAAAATTGTACTATCTATGACAGATTTCAAAAATTTTGTTCTTAATTGTTTTGCTTGAGGACAAGCAAAAGTTCAATTGTGAGGGAGTTGATAAGATCATATTTTACACAACTTTAACAAGCAATTAGTGATTAATTTGAGTTGAATTTCATAAAATTTTTCACAATTGGTACTTGGATTGTTTAGGTTAATGTTTTAGGTCAAAAGTTATCAAAGGAAATCATTACAAAGCAATTTGAGTTGATATTGAAGAATCTCAGGGGGTATGCCGGCTTTTTTGGATCATACGCCGCCGGTGTATAGCCGGCTTAGAGGATGATTATCATATTAAAGCTTCAACACTATCTCTATATTGTCGGTGTTCTACCAGCCTTGACAAGGAACAGAATCAAGAAAACAAAAGCTGACAAATCTAATATTATACGCCGCCGGCCTTGAGGTGGCATATGAAGAAGATCATAAGCCAAGAATTTAACACTAGCTCAAAGCTACCAGTATAGAGAGGGATATAAGCTAGCTTCTGCAATTTAATTTGCACACCAGCTTTTTGGGAAGCAACGCCATCGGTGTTGAGACGGCTTAGAGCATCCACAAGATTGATTTTTTTTTTTTTAGGGCTGTCACCTGCACAGCCGGCCTTGTATTGAATCTAGCCAGCCTTTGAAGTTTCATTTGTACACCGGCATTTCAAACCTTATGCCACCGGTGTAGAAGTTGTAACTGCCGGTGTACATTTTGTAATTGGAAAAAAATTTGATGAAATGTCTAAATGTTTTGTCTATAAATTAAAAGTTTCCTTATTAGAGATAGATTCCGAAAGTTGATTAGAAAAGTAAGAAAAAGAGAGATTTGCAAATGTTTAAGTTTGTTTTTCCTTTAAGGTACTAAAACCCTAATGTTCTAGCCACTTAGAGGCAATTATGCTTTAGCTACAGTCAAACAATGCCCATATTGATGGGATTATGGATTTGAAGACTCCAAATTATGAAATGAAACTATCATTAAAGTGTTTTCAATCTCTGTTTATCAATTTTATTGCTTGATTATATATTGAGATATTATTATTCATTGATTATTATGAATATGTGTAGATAGATTTGATGGAATGATACATGAATTATATTGATATTGGAATTGATTAATTGGGAATTTAATTATTTCTGCTTGTAATCTATTTAATTTGTGCTTGATCAACATAGATTAGATAGATAGGGTTAGAGATACCCGAGAGGGATTCAATAATCCACACGGGTAAAACTTAAGTTTTTGAATGAGACTTGTCATAAGGATATGCAAGCCTGTGATAGAACTTAAGATTTCATTGATCTTTATGCGGATAGGATTGCAAATTTAGGTCACTTGGCGGGGCTTATTTTTTAATTATAACTAGGATAGTAATTTTGGTAAGAGCAAATTCCTATTAAACTGTTAATCATAGATAAATTACCTTAGTAGGATAGTTTATGCTCTAAAGATATTGCTACTCTGAGAGGTGAGCAATTCTTAGTGAATTTGATTAAATCCCAAGTAATCAATTTTATTTATCAATTTGAAGCATAAATATTTCAAATGAGAATATAAATACAGTATTCATATATTATCTGCATCTCCTAAACCTATATCCCTCATTTCTGTTGCTAGAACATATGGTTTTTGTTCTTCACAATTACCTGTAGTTATTTTTAGTTAAATTATCATAGATTAATCAAAAAGTTGAACTTCCAATTGTTTAGATTAGGGTAAAATTCGATTTCTGCTAATTACCCATTAGCTCTTTGTGGACACGACCTGGACTTTCCATAAAATATTGCATTGCACCTGGTGATTTTGCTGACTGGTTAAGTATTACACCATTGTTTCAAAGTGAAAATTATTAGTGTGTAATTATAATAAGTATCAGACGTCCCTTTACGATAATAAAATACTTGAACCGATGGAGCTAAAGAGTTTAAATCGACATTCAATAGCATTAGAATATAAATCAAAACACATATAAATAGTTACAAGGACTAAGGGGCATTCCCCCGCAAAAAGAATATTGTTTAAGAGGTCTATTATAGTCATCCAAAGTCTTTTGGTTTTTTACGGAAGTCTAAACAAAAATGAATATAACTTTTAAAGGAAACACCTAGCTCCTGTACCTAAACAGTAGGGTGCCTCTGTCTAAGCCAGATAAATGAATGCTGCAACAAATAGAAACTGTAGGGACGTGAGCTACACTAGCTTCGTGAGTGAGAACTTCTAAGATTAGATTCATAACATATCATACAAGCAAGTATTAATCAGGCAAGTGATATGCATCAAACATATGGAAATCATCAAACATATGCCTAGCCGGAAATCATATATGAATAGAATTTCACCCTCTATTCTAGGTTAGCAGATTAACGAATACTACGGTACTACTAAAATATGCCGTTTTTGGATCACGATCAACTAACTCATAGTTTCGTTTGTGGATCACGATTAACCAACTCATTATTTCATTTATGGATCACGATTAACTAACTTTTACTCCGTTTTTGGATCACGGGCAACCAACCAATGCTAATGCTCCATCCCCAGTTGTGATATGAATGAGTCCATATTACTTATCAACTCCGAATAATCAATTATGCCAATTCCTTAGGTGATCAATCAATAATTGCAGACAATCAATCCTAATTCATCTATGCAACCATTAGTTAATCACCTGGCCTCGATATTCTTATTTTCAATTTCTCATATCATCAGCAAACATACATAATTCCCATTTATCCCCACCATATGTATCCATTTATCTTTGCCTAAAATCTAATACAACTATCATTACAATCACATATAATAAATGGAATCGGGAAGAAATACTCACTCAGCCATTGGAACACTGGTCCTCTAGTAGTAATAGTCCAGTGGAAGGGAATCGTCAATCTCGGGGTCACCTAAAAAGGAAGAAATACCTTATTGAGTATTTCATCACTTAACTAAACCAAACCATTAAACAAAACTAGTATTTTCGTAATTCTCGTCATTTGCAAAAGTCCCGATTTAAAATGGCTGTAACTTGATCATTTTAACTCGGAATTTAGCAAATTATATATCGATTTCTATTTACTTCAAAAGATCTTTCTAAATCTGATATCCTACCCAAGTTTTGAAAACATTTACATTTTCAAAGAGGCTGATCAGTTCTGATCAGTAGAGAACTTCCATCCTAAAAACCGATTTCATGAATGTTTATGATGTTTCTAATGTGTAGATCAAATGTACATGCTATGTTGATGATTCCCTATCATGAATGTCATGTTATGAACTTCATGCACATATATTCTTGATGATTTTTGTTAGGAGGAAGTTATATAAATTTTACTCTAGGGAAACATCTCATGTTACTTTACTTAGCTAGTTGAATTATTGAACTTTGTTTATCCTTATTTGTTTTGGGGTTTTCCTTAAGAAAAATCCATTTTTTCTATGAAAATTTAGTCTTTATAAAGTTTATATCCTAATACCTTTATTTTCTTGTGCAAATTTCCATTTTTCATTGTATAAACAAGCCTTATAGTAGGGACTACCCCAAAATCCGAATTTGGTAAGAGTTCATTCTTAGGTTGATTTCTTCAAGAAAATCTATGTTTTCATATAGAAATTTAGGGCTCAACTATTCCTTTACCCTAAGGCTTCATTTATTAAATAAAATTTCTATTATGAGTTTGGAAAATAAGTGTTTCCATGCCATTAGTCCTTAATTACGAATTTCTTAAAATGACAAGCAACTCAAAATTCCCTACTTTATTCTACTCCTTGTTTTACATTTTTTTTTTAGCAAATCCAACTCAACTTATAGAAATTGTCACTTAATGATATATATTACTATACTCCTCATTTTTCATAGAAAAACACAAGTTTTAGAGTTGATAAAAGGGTTTTTAAGGCATGGTCTTGAAACCGTCCGAATTTACATTTGATCATTTCAAATAAATAATTTTCTTTTGTGAGTTTCTTGTCTCATCTACTTAAAGATCTATGAATTACAATATTTATATACACAGACAAAGGTCTTTATGATCATTAATGACAAAAGATAAAATATCTATGATTATGAATGTCAAGTATAATAGGAGCATTTAAATACTAGATTTACCACTTAGGATGCATGAAATGGAGTTTGAAAACATGAAAATAGATTTTTGTGCAAGATCTTTACTTTACTCTACTACTCAATGCATGAACATGAAGATCACCATATCAAAACATTCAAATACAAGATCTATTCTTGTAATGGCTTGATATTCATGTATTAGCATTTTCTTGTCCCTAGTAGGAGCTCATGGGGATTAAAGATGAAAATACTCATAGATGGTCTTGCCATTACAAGGTTTAATGGTAGAAAAGGAAAAGATCTATCACCTAAAGCTTGGAAACAATAGGAGAATGAAGAAGAAAAATTATTGTGTGAGAATGTGTGTGTGTGTTTTGGGAGGCTTACTGCAAGGGTAAGAGAGGGAGAGAATTTGTGAAATTTTAACAAAGTGAAAAATGAGGAAAGAGAATATAGAGGGATATATATAGAGGAGTAAATTAGGGTTAATGGTTTAATTAAATTGGATAAAAATCACAAATGAGAGTAAGAGAGGGGGGGGGGGGGGGGGGGGGGGTTGTGGGGGTTGTGTGGGGAGTAAACCTGGTTTTCCAGTGGTAATAAACTTCGAGACGAAAGCGAAACCTAAACCGGATTAGTTCAAGCCTTGTGAGAGAAACTTAAAACCCTATATTCGGCTTTTTTCGGTTTCATATAAAAAAAATCTTATTAAAATTAATGTGAAATTTGTTATAAAGTATATTTTCAAACATAGAAAGTTTTCATTTCGGAAATTTCCTATTCCGGACCTTTCGAGCTCCATTATGGAACAGCAAGCCTGGGACTAGAAACTCAGAAAAATATTTCGAATACTTTTTAGAACCAAAATTTTGTAATGATTCAAAATATAAGTTTAATAATTTTTCATGCTATAAAAATCACTTATAGCTTTTTCCCGTATTTTTTTATATGGTAAAGTAGATGTTTGTATACTATTTAACTATTCACAAGTACAACCTAATTACACATACCCATGCCTAGTCTACATCTTAAATACTCATTATATTTTCTTTTCCAAGAAATTTTTGTTTCTTACTAAATTATTATTTAATAAATTTTATTGCACAAATTACAATTCAAATAAAATTAAATCACTGTTCTCTCTCACTTGATGGTCGGCGAACTTCCAATTTTCCTCAAATTGTTTTATTTTCTTTTTATAATACAACAAACCTAATTTATTAATATATATACTCATTTCATTGCTCTTCTCATTTCTACTTTTCAAAAATTTTAACAAACCAAAAATCTCTTCTTCCTTCCTCTTTGCCATGAGCTCCAACCCCCCGTCCCAACCACACACACACACTTAAGTTATTTCTTCATAAATCCGTCTTAGGTGATGTTTCTTGAGCCTTGGTATACTTAATCTTGTAATGGAAGATTATTCATGTGTGTTTTCACTTTAAATCCCATGAGCAAGTGCTAGGGATAGAAAATGCTAATACATGAATATCAAGCTATCACAAGAGTAGATCTTGTGTTTGATGAGCTTTTTTTGAAATATTATCATGTTCATGCATATAAATGCAGGATCTTGCATGAAAAATTTATGTTCATACTTTAAACTCTTTTATGCACTATATGTAGTAGATCTAGATTTAGACACTCATTTATACTTGACATTCATGTTCATATATATATTTTGTGTTTTTGTATTAATGCTCATAAAGATTTAGTCTTGTATATAGAAATTGATAGTTGGTAGATCTTTATGTGGATAGACAAGGAACTTGAAAAGAAAAGGTTTTTGTTAGAAATGTTCAAAAGAAAATTGTATGACTTTCAAACTTATTTTAAAAACCTTGTAACAACTTTGAAATCATGTTTATATGAAAAATGAAGAATATAAGTATTAGATATCATTAATAATGATTTTTATAAGTTGAAATGAGTTTGGATGAAAGTAATGTGTAAAACAAGGTGTAGAATCAACATGAAAATTTTAAGTTAGTAGTCAACTTGTAAAATTCGTAACTTTGGATGATGCCTATGTAAACACCTATTGTTCAAACTCAAAATGAATGTTTTATGTGTTAAATGAAGTCCTTAGGTAGTATATAGTAAAGTCTTGAATTTTAATGCATTACACAAGTTTTCCTAAAGGAATCATTCAAAAAGTGGATTTTCTAAAATTCGGATTTTTGAGCAAAGCCTATTTGAAAACATATTTGCAAAGTGAAAAATGTAAATTTTTTATGTAGAAATGAAGGTCTTGGGTAGTATATGATGAAGACTCATTTTTAATTAAGATAACTAGGAATTTAAGAATGAAATCCAAAACTAGTGTGATGTCAAAGTTAGAAAATTGGATTTTCAAGAAGTAGTTATTGTTGGAGTCTTGTGAAATTAGGAGTTCTCAAAGTTTCCTTTATAAAAATCATCAAGATCATGCATACATTGACACATCACATGTCATTCATGTTAGGAACTCATTCATATTTTATATATACTTGAATCATCAACTAGATACATTTCAAACAAGTGCAAAACAATTTTTTCGGAAATGGGAATGGTTACTGATCAGATCTGATCCCTCTGTTCTGTGACCTAAATGTTTTCAAAACTTGTAAATAATATTAGAAATAGATAATCTTTCGAAGTATAGAAATCGATATAAAATTTACGAAATTTCGAGTTAAAATGACCAAGTTATGGCCATTTTAAGTTGGAACTTCCGCAAATAGCGAGAATCACGATTTTATTAGTTTTGATACATAGTTTGGATTAGTTAAGTGATGAAGTACTCATTAGGGTATTCTTCTTTGGTAGGTGATCCCGAGACCGACGAATCCCTACCATTCGATTACTACTATTAAAAGACCGGCATACCATGGCGAGTGAGTATCACTTCCAATTTCAATTATTGCTTGTGATTGTTTGATAGCTGCACTAGTTACTTAGCAAAGATAAAATGAATATGCATGATGGGGTTGAATGGGAATTATAATGTCTGCTGTTATGTGAAGTTGAACTTAAAGAATATCGAAGCCAGGTGATAAATCATTGCTTGGATAGATGAGCTAGGATTGATTATCTGCAGATATTGCTTGATCACCTAAAAGAACTGGTATAATTGATTATTCGAAATTGAAGATGAACTTGAACTCATTCATAACATGATGGGGATGGAGCATTAGCATTTGTTGGTTTTTCATGATCCATAAAATGAATATAAGTTGGTTAATCGTGATCCATAAAACGAATATGAGTTGGTTAATCATGATCTATAAAACGAATATATGAGTTGGTTGACGTAGCCTAAATGGCATCATACGTAGGATTCGTTAATCTGTAACCCGGGATGGAGGGCGTATATCCATCACATATGATTTCTGGCTGGTCATATGTTTGCTGAATTCACGTGTTTGGTGCATATCGTTTGTCTAATTAATCACTTGCTTGAATGATATGTTTTAATTGCAATATGGAAGTTTTCACTCTAAGCTAGTATAGCTTACACCCCTATAGTTTTTATTTGTTGCAGCACGACTTTATTTGGCTTAGGCCAAGGTAGGCTACAGCTTGGTACAGGAGCTAGGCGTTTCCTATAGAAGTTGTATTCAATTTTTGTTTAGACTTCCACAAGAAACCGAAGACTCTGGATGACTGTAATGGACCTTTAATATTCTTTTGCGAGGAATGCCCCTTAGACCTTGTAATTTTTATACATATGCGTTTTGATTTATTATCTAATGCTATTGAATGCCATATTAAACTTCTTAACTCTATTGAATAGAGTATTCTATTATCGTAAAGAGACGCCTTATATCTATACAAGACTCCCGAAAGACTCGGATAGTAATTCGAAGGTCTTATATGGCATGTGGTGGACTGTTTCGTTTAGGATACCCCTATGGGGCGTGACAGGTGGGGTGTGCCGGTTGCAAGGGAAGAGAGAGGGAGAGTTTTAATTTGTTCTGTTTTATTTAATTTGTGTAATAATAAGTCTTAAAATGTAGTAATTTCTTGAGAGACAAATTATCTTGGAAAAGAAAATATAATTGAATACTTTGTAAGGATGTAAGAGTAGGGTGTGGCTTATGAGTGTAGGATGTTGTACTTGCGAATAGTAGTGAATAGTAATCAAGATAATTACTTTACCAGTAGTAAAGAAAATACGAGAAAAAGGGCTATATCTGTATTTTTCATAAATCAAAAAATTATAAAATTTATATTTTTGGAATCCTTATTAAATTTTGGTTTTAAAGAGTATTACAGAATATTTTACGAATTTCAAGTCTCGGGCCCGCTTTTCCATGATGGATCTCGGGAAGGCCCGGAATAGAAAATTTTTAGAAATCAGATCTTTTATGGTTTGAAATATACTTTAGAACAATATTCCATATTAAATTATTTTACAAAAGTTCCTTAGTTTAGAATCGAAGGAAAGCTAGATCCAAGGTTCTTAGGTTTCTCTCCCAAGCTTAAGCTAATCTGGTTTAGGGTTTTGGTTTCCGGTTCCCGAAGTTTACTTGGTTACTAGGAAAACCGAGGTTTACATAAGCCCTTCATTTTACATGTAAAACTTTCATTTTGAAGTTAGATAATATGTTTTCTAAATAGGTCTTTCTTAAGATCCGAATTTCAAAAATCACTTTTTGATAGAAACAAAATGGATCTTGAGTTTTGATCAATACTTTCCTTAAGAAAATCATGTAGCAAGTCTTTCATGCATGAAAAACAAGTAACTATGTCATTTTAACTACTCTAAATAAATAGATCTACTATACTACTCATGTTATGAATGTAAATGCACATGAACAATATGTAGGAAAGAGTAATAATGGAAATATAAGCTTAAAAACTTCATAAGAATAATATACAAAAATAATATAGCAAAATACTAGTATATCAACTTTAATTATAAGATCTACACATTGTGATGGCAAGAATATCATGTTCTAGTAGTTCCACATCCCTAGCATGAAGCTCATGGGGATTTTTAGTGGAACCACACATGTATGACCATACCATTACATGTGTTTATAGTGGTAGGATCAAGATTTATTATCTATTTAGTGTTTGGAGAAGGAAACTTGAAGAAAAATTTTTTTGTGTGTGTGTGTGTGTGTGGGCAATGAAGCTCACGACAAGGAGGGGTAGAGAGGGAGAGAAAAAGAGACTTCTAAAAGTGGTTTTGTGAGAAAATGAGAGAAAGTGAAGAAGTGAAAGGTGAAAGAGATATTATATAGAAAAATGTGTCACACCCCGCCTCCGCAGGCGACAGCGATATGATGCCAGGGCAGGCAAACCCACATCGGCCCCTTAGTGGTAATGGCCGACACCACCATTGCATCATGGTGACCCTAACCAACGCATGCCCCATAGGGTACCACGGGCACTATAGGTATTGTTACCTTAGGCAGAGTTGAATCCAGTCTGCAGACTCTAGGATTCGAACCCCAGACTTAAAGCTTTTGCCTCTGGGTTCGAATCCTAGAGTCTGCAGACTGGATTCAACTCTGCCTAAGGGTAACAATACCTATAGTGCCCGTGGTACCCTATGGGGCATGCGTTGGTTGGGGTCACCATGATGCAATGGTGGTGTCGGCCATTACCACTAGGGGGCCGGTGGTGGGTTTGCCTGCCCTAGCATCACATCGCTGTCACCTGAGGGGGCGGGGGTGTGACAAATGAATTAGGGTTTTGTATGAATAATTTATTTTAGAAAAAATCAAACAAATTGGAGAGAAAGGGAGCAAGGGGGTGCCGATTCTTGTGGAGGAAGAGAGAGGGAGTTTTGATTTTATTTTGTGTAATAAAATTCAATTTTATTAAGTAACTTTAAGTTCTAAAATATATTGGAAAGGTAGATTTGTAAGAAAGTGAAGTAAAATGGTAAGAGTAGGTTGTAAGGATGTAAGAATAGGGTATGGGTGGTTGTACTTGATGAATAGTGTGAAAGAAAGCAAAAAGTTTATTAGACAATTAAATTACTGGTAATAATGAAAATACGATAAAAATATTATGACCGTAACTTTTATAACTCAAAAAATCATATAACTAATATATTTAGAAATATTATGAAATTACGAATCTAACGGTACTAATATCATATATTTAATATCCCAAGCCTCAAGACCCGCTTTCCAAGGTCTGTATCTGATCGGGCTCGAAATAGGTCGAAAAACCACTCACCTGATATTGTTAAGCATTCTAATATTAATACGAGCCAGTCTACACTTTTCACTTATGTAGGCCCCGGAAAATTTCAGTAAATAATTCCAAAATGAACTTCGAAAATAAACCCTAAAAATCACTCTAAATTAAAACCGAACTTCAACTAGTCCTAAATCACGAACGAATCCGGAAATTTCTTAATCTTGAGAAAATGAAAATCCTTAAAAATAAAATAAGAATCCAACAGTCTTCAAATTCAAAACCATGACATATGAAAAATTCCATATTTAACTGTGACTTATAAAATCGGGTAATATAAAGCCCAAAAACAAATTATTAAAAAGTAAATAACGATGAAACTTTCGAAAATAAAACTCAATTCAAGAATTTCCAAATTGGCAAAGACCTAAGCCGGAAAATCACCCGGAAACCCTAAGTGGAATATAATAGTTTAAGTTCGGCAACCTAGCACCCTTAACCCTAGAGGCCAAGGTGTAGTTTAAATATCTAGAATAGCTCGTAGTAATATAAGTTTGTTTAAAAATATCATATTGGTAAATTTTTGACCTATTTCGAACCCGTTAGGATACAGACTTCGAAATGCATGTCCCGGGGCTCGAGATATCAAAAATATACCATTAGTACGTTAGCTCGTAATTTCATAAGATTTGCAAATATATCAGTTATATAATTTTTCGGGTTATAAAAGTTACTATTATAACCTTTTTATCGTATTTTCATTACTACTCGTAATTAATTAGTCTTTTGCACTATTCACTTTTATTTCATTACACAATTTTATTATTCTTATAAACCTTAAATTTTTAGATAAATATTTTATATATTATAGAAAATTTTGTTATCCAAAATTTAGTTCGTTTCGGGTTTTTACGGGATCAGATTCTTTAAGACCGATACTAAAAATAAAATAAATTAATTTAATAATTGAAAAATATTTGAAAAATATTTTTATTTTCATAAAATAATTTTTTAGAATTTTTCGGGTTATAAAAATATTATTTATAGCCCATATTCGCGTATTTCGATCATACCGGTAACATATTTGTTGAAATACTAAAATAATTCAAATAATTATTTAATTTTATTCATGAAAATTTGCCACTTATTTAAAAATATTTTTCCTAATTTTATTTTGTATTTTTCTTAATAAAAAGCACTTTTTCCAACCCATACTTCAAGTACACCTTACACATATCACTTCCTTTTCACTTCAATCTTTTTACACTTTATCCCACACTTCATGGAAGATTTTTCCCTTCTTTTGGCTGCCATTGTCCTTTAATTTACTCCTATTTTGACTAAAATAAATATATTTCAATCCTTCTTCAAAAAGCTACACATACCATTAATTACACAATTCAATT
Source organism: Combretum micranthum (assembly GCA_024138025.1). Taxonomy (NCBI): domain Eukaryota; kingdom Viridiplantae; phylum Streptophyta; class Magnoliopsida; order Myrtales; family Combretaceae; genus Combretum; species Combretum micranthum. Next base: position 86,884 of record JAMXBD010001885.1, read on the forward strand.
TCAAGTCAAAATTCAAACATTCCCTCTCTCTCTCTTCTCTCATTCATGTGCCACCTATCTTTTGCTGCCCTTGTTTTATTTTTTTTTTCTTTTTTCATTCATTTAATACACTCATTTCTCTCTCTCTTTCATTTACCTTCCCTTACCATTCTTACTTTTCTCTCTCTTTTTCCTCTCTTTCTTCTTCTTTTTCTCTTGTTCTTACAAGAACCAAGCTGCCCCTATTTCTTCTATAAGCCCCACATATTTCTTCAAGATTTTTGAATAAAACTCTTGTCCAAAGCTTCCATAGGTGATATAGGTAAAGTATAGTGAGAGTTTCATGCATCAAATGACATTCCATAGCTTAAAAGCTAAGGATGATGATGCCAAAATGAAACACTCCACTTCTCTATGATTATCTTGTATCATTCTTATTTTTTGTTAAAGTAGTTATATTTTTAGATCTAACTTTTTGTAGCTTTGATTTTTGTTTATGCTTAGATCTTGTTATTTGAGTTATTATTTTTGTTATTGCTTATGATTTATGCATATATTCATCATTCACATAACTATCTAGTGTTCATGCTTTAAAACTAGTATAGTAAACTAGATCTAGTGTTTTGAGTTCATAAATGCATTAGACTTTTGTTTTATGTTCATGAACAACTTGTAGTAGCATGATGATAGTAGGAAAGTTTTAGAAAGCTCAAGATCTATTTTATTTTCAACAAAAATCATTTTTGAAAATTCGGATGAAAAATGAACCATATTTAGAAAAGTTATTTTTCAACTTCAAAATGTGTATTTTTCATTTAAAATGAAGGGCTTAGGGAATAGATAACATAAATGAGTGATTTTGATGAGTAAAGTTTAGATCTATGAGTTTATAGTTTACTACCATGGATTTCTTTTATATTTATGTTCATATTAAGTGTAGATCTTGTTTTGAACTCAAACAAAAATAGTGAAATTCGTATTTGGCAAGACCCCTATTTAAAAACCACTTTCCAAGTGTCAAAATGAAATTTTTACTTGAGATAATGAAGGCTTAATGTATGTATATCATCAAGACTTCTTTTTACAAGAATCAAAGGTGATTTTCAAAAGTTATTTTCAAAATAAAAATCTCATTTTCGGATTTTGGCCAAGGCATATTTTAAAAACATGTTTTCCAACTCAAAAATGAAGTTTTTATTCAAGATATGAAAGGCTCTTAAGATAGGATATGTAAGGAATGGATTTTCATAAGTTTAGATAGATTTTATCAAAAGATATGTCCAAAAAAATTTTGTAAATTCGGATCCAACAAGACCAATTTTGAAAACCCATTTTTCAACTTCAAAACAAGACTTTTATTAAAGAAATGGAAGCCTTAAGGGTAGGTTTGATTAGGAAATGGTTTTTGAAAGACTAAATGAGTTTTACAAAGAAAACAAGCTCAAATGAATTTCTCAAAATTCGGATTTGAAAATAGCCACTATTTAAACACTCATTTCCAAATGCCAAAATGATAATTTTTATAGGAAAATGGAAGTCCTAGGGAATATATGTAATAAAGACCAAGTTTTGACAAGATAAGAGAAGTTTATCAAAATATAATCCTAGGATAACAAATGGTTTCCAAGAATAGGTTAAACAATGTTTTCATTCTTCAAAATTTTGTAAAATTCGTACTTAGGTAAACCACCTATTTAAACATCTACTTTCTAACCCAAAATGAAGGTTTTTATTGAAATAATGAAGGTGATGGTTATATAGATCATCAAGGTTGAGTTTTGATAAAAGAAAGTATGATTTTACAAGAAGAAAAACTATTTTCTTAAGTTTAGTATAATTCAAAGTTTTGCAAAGTAAAAGTTTTCAAAAAGAATTATTGGTACTATATGTATACATATAGGTAGATCATCTCATAACCTTCATAACAATAGCTTGTAGGAAATACATATATGCATGATGCATTGTAGAAATAAGGTATTAAAATTGAGTTTATCCAAAATTTGTAAATTTGGATGATTTCAAAAACATGCCTTAAAAACCCATTTATCAACTCCAAAACTTGTGTTTTATATGAAAAATGAGGAGTTTAGGTCATAGGTATCATCAAGTAATGATTTTGATAAATTAAGATGGGATTTGCTAAGAAAAATATATAGAACAAGGAGTAGAAATGAAGTAGAAAAAATTTGAGTTGTTGTCATTTTAAGAAATTCGTAATAATTGAGTAATGGTATGAAAACCCATATTTTTCAAACTCAAATTAGAAGTTTTATCAAATAAATGAAGTCCTTAGTGGCTATGTATGATTGAGCCCTAATTTTCTAAATATCAAATAATTTTTACTTAAAGGAATCACTCAAAAACTAATTTTTTCAAAATTCGGATTTTGGAATCAACTCTACTTAAAGACATGTTTACAAAGTGTAAAATGGAAATTTTTATGTAGAAATGAAGGTCATAAGTAATAATATAATGAAGACTCAATTTTAAAAAGATAATTATTTTTCTTAAGAAATAAATCCAAAACAAATGGAAATGATCAAAGTTAGGAAATTAGTTTTCTTAAAAGCAAGTAGCCATGGAGTCTTACAAATAAAAAGTTTCTAAAATTTTTTTAGTAAATATTGTCAAAAGCATGCATACGTCAAGCTCATAACATGCCATTCATGATAGGAAATCATCAATATTGCATGTATAGCTAATGTATAGTAGGAACATTACAAACATTTACAAAACTATTTTTCGGAATTGAAATTGCTACTGTTCTGATCTGATCCACTTTTCGAAGCTTCAAGTTTTCAAAATTAAATATAATATTAGAATTAGATAGATCATTCGAAGTAGATAGAAATCGATATATAATTTACGAAATTTCCTAGTTAAAATGACCAAGTTATGGTCGTTTTAAGTTGGAATTCCCGCTTAGGACGAGAATTACCAATTTGATAGTTTATATAAGATTGTTTGGACTAGTTTGGATTGAAATACTTATTAGAGTATTTCTTCCTTTTTAGGTGATCCCGAAATCGATGATTCCCTACCATCGGATTACTTTTACTAAAAAACCGGTGCTCCAATGGCCGAGTGAGTCTTCTTCTTATTTTGTTACCTTGTTTGTGCTTGTAGTTAGTTGCATTAGAATTATAGGAACAAGATAAAAATTCGATATGAATGGGGATGAGATATATGATGAGACTGTGATGAATGTATGCCAAAGAATACTAAAGAATATCGAAACCACGATTCGATTGGATAACAGCATTGTTTATATTATTTCTGTTATGTGTATGATATTGGTTGGTCACTCTAAAGAATGTATGAATACTTTGACCTAAGCAAAAATTAAATTGGTCATGCATCGCATCGGACATATTTCATTTGGTAGCGTGCTACTCCTACATAGGTCGATCAGTATGGTCTGATGATGACTCGTTTGGATAACAAGGCCGTATCAGAGTTCATTCATGGGAACTAAGGCGCATCGGGGATGCATTCCATGTGTGAGCCTAGCCGAGTCGAGTGCTATGAGGCGAGGGCTTGAGGACTAGCAGCGGTCGTGTAGACTTCAATACCATCCCTAACCCATGATACGGAGGGCATAAATCCGTTCTATGTGTGGGTTCCGGATACCCATATATAATTGTTTGCTCATGTATTTGTTCATGCATAGCATATGGATGATTATAACTTGCTTGTTATGGTATGGAATTAAGAGAATTCTCACTAAGCCACTATAACTTATACTCCAATAGATGTTTGAATGAACAGGTTATCTCAAGAATGCAAAGTGGGGACAAAATGGTTGGAGCCGAGAATGACTTTGGGATTCCAGCAGGAAATAAGGATACTTGAAGTTATCAGCTAGGTTTTATGATTTGCCTTGTAATAGTTTTATGTAGAATCTTTTGATGATTGTAATTGAAGTATATATTTTGTATTTGGAGTATAGTAAATCAAATTTCCTTTACATTGTTACTTAAGTTATATCAACCTAAAATGTATCACTCCGATGAGTCTCCTCATGTTAGACGTCTTGTACATAGTATGGAAGCCTTCGCATTACTTAGGTGGTCATTATTAGGCTTTAAATTGTGCACGGCGGATTGCCACGTTTAAGGTACCCTTCGAGGCGTGACAACTTACATTTCAACTTCTTAGGTTGAGAACACGAGATTGCCGGATCAAAACTGTTAGGGTTTCCGATTGACTTTCTGATTTAGGTTTTTACTTTCGAGTTAACTTGTTTCTATTCTTCTAAGGTTTCATTCTTGGCATTATCGGATATAAGATTTCTAGGTTCAATTGGTCCAGAGGTGTTATTTGGGTTTTTAGTTTTCGGTTTTAAGTTTCCTAAAATCAAGCTCAGGTTTGCTAAAGAAAACGAATGTTTACAAGAATAGAATTGAATTTCTTAACACTGGCTTCAACACTGCTAGTGTACAAGACAAATTTCATCAGCCTTCATATTTTTGTAAGTGAGCTGACTATGGGGATTATACATCGTGACATTGGACTGGTGTTGCTTGTCATCAGAATCAAATTCTTTAAAGCGGGCTTCAAGCTGCCAGTGTTCAAGCGGTGCAAGTCCTATACTGCTATGTGCACTACCAGTATATATTCTATAATCGCTAGTGTACATTGTAACACTTGATTTCTTCTAATTGCTACTTATAAATATCAAAGAAGGACGAAAATTCATCAAACCAGATGAGCAGATCAGATCTAAAAGAGAGAAAAATCATTTTCTTTTCACTAACCTAGATTAGATTTTTTAGAGTAGTTTTGTTCTTAATTGTTTATCAATTGGGAAACTTGTGATCATCAAGGTTTCTTCTTGAAGCTTTTGAGAGTTTTTGTTTTGGATTCATGTTTGCATTCGATTTGAATTGGTGATCTCTAAGCTCAATCTTTTATGCAATTCAAGTGTTTACTTTCCTTACTGAATATGAATTCTTTTGTAATTACTTCTGAGATTTGTGATTGTGTTGTGGAATCCATGATGTTCTAAGTTGTTCTTGTGAGAATATGATGAAACCCTAGGATTACTAAAATGATAATTCTAAGTATGTTATAAAATTATTAGATTTGTGGAATATTCATCTTGTAATTCCTACTATAAATCATTTTGCTTTATAGGAATCTTGATAACTTGGAAGGGAAATTAAGGTTCATAAGGAATTCTTAAGTTTGGATTAAATGACAATTGCAGAAGCGGTGTAATTTAATTTGATTTAGAAATTATCTTTTGAGATTCATGTAATGTTTTAGATTAGTTTCTCACTAAGGAATTAGAAGAACTTGATTCAGGGCATTAGCCAATCAGAAAATTGGAAGATTCATTATTGTAATTCCAGTTCCACTATTAATTTGCGTAGTGGAAGCTAATGGATTAATTGGTGGTTTTTGAGATTTTAAAACTTGAGAAAGAGTTAAGATCTTTGATAATTTGATATTAATATCCACAATTCTAATGATTATTATAATATGATAGCAATCTAATTAGTAAAACTAGGGTGGATTATGTCTTTCCACACTTAGTTGATATATTTTTCTCAAACACTCTCTTTGTTATTATTGATAATCTAGATTAATCTTTAATTAATTAAAATTCTCTAAATTCATTTTCCTAAATAATAATAGATTCTAATATGGGTTTGGTAGTTAAGTAATCGTCATGGGAATGATACTCTATTCATCATTGTATTACTTGATTCGACCAATATACTTGCTGGAAGAATTCACTTTTATTTTTATATATACATTTGCAGTGGATCAACCGGTAACCTAGGGGGATGGCATAAAGCTGCTCCTCTTGTCCTTATTGGGCGATTCTTACTTGTTTAATCATATGTCTGCCATACAACAACATATTATTCATATTAGGGTGGACCATAAAACCTCTTATTTAGCCATATATGACAACTTTGCCCTTTACTATGATTTATTTATTTATTTATATATTACATCTATCCCTTCTAAAAGAAACTTTTGTCCTCGAAAGTTACCTGAATTATTGAAAAGTTTGGGATGCTTTGTTCTCATTTCCTCTTCTAGCTACCACATAGCTTCACATTTACATTGATTTGTCCATTACACTTTTTCATACTTGATCACATGTCTTCTTAAGATCTGTTCCTTAACATCAACAATCCGTATTCGCTTTTCAACTGTAGTGAGATTTTGTTACACTTTCAATGGCTCCAAAACTACTATCTGTTCAAGATCCTTCACATATTTTCTCAGCATGAAAACATGGAACACATTATGTACTCCCTCCAAACTAGGCAGTAAAGCTAATCTATAAGCCACATAGATTATCCTTTCCAAGACTTCATAAAGTCCCACATACCTGAGGTTTACCTTGCCCTTTAAACTAAATCTGACAACACTCTTGGTCGAAGAAATCTTAAGCAAAACATGTTCACTTACTTGAAACTCCAAAGGTCTCCTCCTCTTATCTACATAACTTTTCTGACGGCTTTGAGTTGTTTCCAAGTTTTGTCTGATCTCTTTGACTTTATCAATAGCATCTTGAACTAGCTCTAGTCCTAAAATCTGTCTGTTACCTATTTCATCCCAATGAATTGGCGACCGACATTTTCTATCATATAAGCTTCATAAGGTGGCATCTTAAGTGATGCTTGATAGTTGTTATTGTATGCAAACTCTACCAAAGGCAAGTGATCATTCCAGCTACCTTTAAAATCTAATGCACATGATCTCAACATGTCTTTTAGGATTTGAATAGTCCATTAAGATTGCCCGTCTGGTTAAGGGTAGTAAGCAATATTGAAAACCACTTTATTACATAAAGCTTTACGCAGGCATTTTCAGAACCTTTCAACAAATCTGGTATCTCTATCAAATACAATGGTCACTAGTATTCCATGTAACATCATAATCTCCTTGATGTACAACATCCTAATTGTTCCAATTGGTATCCAATTTTAATGGGTATAAAGCATGCGACCTTTGTAAGCCTATCCACAATTACCTATACCGATTCAAACTTTTCCCTGGGTTATGTTAAAGCCATAACAAAATCCATGGTTATGTGCTCACACTTCTACTGTTGTATAGATAAAGGCTTTAATTCACCCACTAGTCTTATGTACTCAATATTGATCAACTAACAAGTGTAGTACTTGGATACATACTCTACAATTTCTTTCTTCATGATATTCAACCAATACAACTTTTTCAAATCCTAATACATCATGTTACCTCCTAGATGAATTTAATAACCAGAGTAATGTGGCTCTTTCAGTAACTTCTTCTTCGATTCTCCTTGCTGTAGCACATATAGCCTCCCTTTATATCTCATGACACCCTTACTATCTATGTGAAACTCTTTGCTCTCCCCACTTCCATTCTTTTCTTTACCTCATGAATACTTAGATAATCAGTTTGAGCTACTTTGATTCTTTCTATAATAGTAGGCTGAATCTATAAGCTTGCTAGTCGTGCACCTACTCTTTTGGTTACTATTTCCAACTCTAACTTTCTCATATCATCTATCAAATGACTTTTAGTGATTAAAGCTGCTAAATTATCATTTCTTTCTACTCAAGGCATCTGCCACTACATTCACCTTTCCAAGATGGCACTTTATATCCATGTCATAGTCCTATATTAGCTCTAACCATCTCCTCTATCACATATTTAGCTCTCTCTAGGTAAAGATATACTTCAAACTTTGGTGGTTCTCATATATTTTATATCTCTCACCATACAGATAGTGTCTCCACAATTTCAAAGCATGAATCGCTATGCCAATTCCAGATCATGTGTTGGGTAATTCTTTTCATAAGGTTTCAGCTGTCTAGAAGCATATGCTATCACCTTACTTTCTTGCATCAACACGTTACCTAAACCTTGTATAGATTCATCACTACAGATAGCATAAACCTCACCATTCATTGCTAAGGCTAGAAATGGTGCAGTTACTAGCTTTTCCTTCAACTGTTGGAAGCTATTCTCATAGTTATCATCCCATTCATATTTTACCCCTTTCATGCCAGTCTAATCAAAGGACTTGCAATCTTGGAGAAATCCTCCACAAATCTTCTATAGTATGTTGTCGTTCCCTGAAAACTTCTAATTTCTAACACACTTTTAGGAGTTGGCCATTCTACCACTGTCTTTACTTTCTTAGGATCTACCATTATCCCATTTCTATCAATAATGTGTCCCAAGAAAGATACTTGCTCTAACTAGAATTCACACTTCATGAACCTAGCATACAACTTCTCATTTTATAATATGTTTAGAACTAACCATAGATGCTCTTCATGTTCTTCCTTGGTTTTAAAGTACACCAAAACATCATCTATAAAGACTACTACAAACAAATCTAGATAATCTCTAAAGACTCTATTCATAAGATCAATAAAGATGGCTGGTGCATTCGTAAGACCAAATGACATGACCATAAACTCATAATGCCCATATTTGGTCCTGAAGGCTATCTTCTATATATCCTCTACTCTAACTTGCAGCTAATGATATCCTGATTTACGATCAATCTTTGAGAACACTTGTGCTCTTGCTAGCTAGTCAAACAGATCATCTATCATTGGCAGAGGATATTTATTCTTGATAGTCACTTGGTTAAGCTCTCTGTAGAACTTAAGCTCCCTATGGCGACGCACTAGGTTTAATAAACTTCTTCTTGAGCAAATCTTCCAACTGAACCTTTAGCTTTGCAAATTCTATTAGAGCCATACGATATGGTGTTTTAGACATAGGCAAAGTACCGAGTACCAAATCGATACAAAACTCTATTTCTCGTTCTAGTGGCAAACCTGGTAGATCTTCTGGAAAAACAACAAGGTATTCACATACTATCGATACCCATGCAAGTTTATCTTTTGTTTATCTTCTATCATCATAGCTAACATCGCTAAAGTTGACCTTCCCCATAATTGGTATGTAGGTAGAGCTAGAAGTCTTTGTACTTCAAGCTTATATACGAATTGATCCCATATGGAAGACCAAACTTGTAAACCCAAATTTTTGGAATCGGTTTAGCATAAAACCCTAAATCGGAAGTCAAATGGAACCTAAAGATCAACAAAACCCTAGTTTACCGTATCAAATTAAATCCGGCATTGCCGTTTTCTTTGGCCCTGAAAAAAGAAGTTGGGATAATTAGCTAGAATAGTTCATAATAACCATAGGTTTTATAAAAATATCAGTTTTGTGAATTTTTGGGTGTCTTTTGAACTCGATCGGATACGGTTCTCGAAAAGCGTGTCGAGAGCCCGGAATAATAAAAATATTCCGAATACACCGTTAGATTCGTAAAAATATAAGTTTTCCAAAAATATCAGTTTCGTAATTTTTCGGTAGCTAAAAATAACATATATAGCTATTATACGTATTTTCTTACTACCGGTACTTTATTAGTCATATCTATATTACATTACACTATTCATTACTATTCTACACTATTCTTTTATCTCTACTTTTTCTTACACCTATTCTTACACTCTGCATAACCTATAAACTTAATTTTTTACTTTTCCATAACTTTATTTCACATCTACTTTACACATTACATCTTTCATTTATCAAAAAGTCAAAAAAATAAATCACATCCCCCCTCCATGCATGGCCGGCGCCCCTTGTCCCTTTCCCTCTCAATTTGTTTTATTTTTCTTTTATTTTAATCACACAAAAATCCCTCAACATTTTCTATAAATACCCCCCTCCTCTTTCACTTCTTTCACACATTCACTACCCACAAATTCATACAAAAACTCTCTCAAATTTTCCTCTCAAAACTCTCTCAAAATACCATCCCAAAACTCTCTCCAAATAATTCTACAATAACATCTACCAACAAATCAAAACCCATAACCACATAACCATACCAAAGCTTCCTTTAGGTAACCACTTCATAATTCTTTCTTCTTCTTCATGTCATGTAACTTTACATGACCATAGTGTGAGTTTCCAAAAGACTACAAATTATGGAAACTACATTATGTTCAGTATTGTTCTTGTTCATGTTATGCCAATCCATTTATGTTTATGTTGTTTTATTATTGTTAATATATTTTTCTATATATATATATACATATTCTTTAGAGCATATAAGCTCTTGCAATTTATTTAGTTCACGCAAAGCATTTATTTATTTATTCAATGTAATTTATTTATTTATTCCTTGTTGAATTAAGACTAGTCTCTAGTCTTAGATTATCCTATCAAGTCAAAACAAGTTTTCTTTCTTTCATTTTATTTTTGTTTGGGACTAGTCTACTTTTAGTCTCGGGAGCTTGAAAAAGCTAAGACTCTAATACTTGCCTTTATATTTTTATGTTTTATGTTATTTTGTTATTTATTATCTCATAATCATGTTCATTTAGATTGTTGTCCAAAATTTTAATTTATAAAAATAATTAACAAGAAGAAATTTTGTTATTAGAAATAAGTTTATGTAAAGTATAAATTAAGATCACAAAAATAAACTCATTCTTTTCAAGGTTATAAAAAGAACTCACTATAATTTTAGAAATACTTTTAATTAAAAAGCTACTTAAACCTTTATTATTCCACTTGATTTTTTAAAAGAAAATATTTGTTGAACAAAACGGTTCTTTTTATAAAGATAAATAAGATGAATGGCTAAGGAATTTTCAAGTAAGACCTTTACAAACAAATAGGCAAAGAAAATCTATGGTTTGAAAACCAAAATAACGTTATCCTTTTCAAGTATGAGTGGAAGTCAATATTTTAGAAACTAGTTTTCTACAAAAGGTTCTTAATTGTTCCACATTGTTTTTATGAAGAAAATAATTTTCATGCATGGATGATTTTATGAAAAACATAAGATATGAGGAAAGAATGAGAAATCTCAAGTAAAGATTTTTGCAAAACAAATAGACAAAGAAATTTGTACAAGAAAAAATAGGAAGAATAGTGTTTTCTAAAATAGTAGAAACTTAGAAAATAGAAATCTATTTTCAAAAAGTTACTTAGGAAAAAATAATAAAACCAACGTAAAGCCTTTCTAGAAACAAAGGAAACAAGGTACTCATTTCAGAAAATCTACAAAAACAAATTTTCGAAAACTATATTCTTCCAACATTGTTCTACCCAAGAAAAATAATTGGACAACAAAACATTTGAGCATGCTTAAATATGAGTTATATAGTATAAAAAAAAATTCAACTATATAGATAACTAAGTATTTATCAAGCAAATCTTGATTCTTGAACCAAAGTTGTTTTGTGTTGGAAAATTCGTGGTGAATTTTAACCACTGTTTCGAGGCCTATATGACCTGTTTGTTAAAAGTAATTTTGAAAATGGGTAGATCTTTTCGAGAGTTAGAAATCGGTATATTATATGCGTGATTCCGAGTTAAAATGACCAAGTTATGGTCATTTTAAGTTGGAACATTCCTTTATACGAACTTAACGTTCTTTTAATATTGTTTTGTCAAATTTCAAGAAAATCATCAAGAAATACTTATTATGGGTATTTCTTTGGTTAAGTGACCCCGAGGAAGGATTCCTTTGCCCCGAGGATTATTACGACTAAGTGGAGTGTGTGAACGACTCATCCACCTAGAGGAATAGTCAACATAGCATCGTGAGTTTATTTCCATTAAATGATATACTTGTTGTGCTTGTAAATTAGTTGTATTAGAATTAGGAAAAGATAAACCGATGTGTATGTTAAATAATTCCTTGAATGAATTATTAAAGAATATCGAAGTCGGAATTGTTCTAAATGATTTTTTAGTATAGTATTGATTTGTATGAAATTCCTTGATCGCCCAAATTTAAAAAAATTATGCTATGATTTTATAAATATATGATTTTGCATACCAGAAGTGAGTCACATTGCATTTTGGGTTTTATACATGGGTGAGAAGGATAGTAAGCTATGTCGAAAGCAATACTTAGCGGATGATCCGAAAGCGATTGCTTGGCGGCTTAATGGAAAATGCTTGGCGGAAGATCGAAAGCAAGGTCAATCAAGTAGATTCGGAATGCTTGGCGATGAGTGCTCGCGAGCATGAAAACTTTTTAATTAAAACTACTTGAATTGAGGTTATATATCACCAAACCTCGAATGTAGGGCACAAATCCATTCAACATATAGTTCTCGGAAACTATATGCTTGTTGCCTACGTGTTTGTTGCATTACATATGTTTGATTAATCAACTTGTTTGAATCTTGTTACAAGAAGTTATTTATGGAAATAGATCTCACTAAGCCTATTACCTTTACCCAATAGACATCTTTTGCAGTTTCCCTACTTATGGTTAAGGCCACGAGGACCCTGCGGGCAAGTAATCTCTTTTGGATACTAGAAAATATAGATAAAGTGTAGCATTAGTATTGATGTATAAATACTCATGTAATAGATTAGTGATCAAGGGGATATGTCCCTAAGTTGTAAAGTCATTGATATGAATGAACGATTATTATGAGTCCTCTTTCTTAAATGTGTTATTTATATCTTCTTAAACTTCATAATTCCATACATGGTCCTCTAATGTGTGAAAGTACACCTTACACTTAATATAAAAGCTTTTGGAATGACTAAGGTTGTCATACTTAAGCTTTAATATTGAGTGTTGGGGACTATCACGTTTAGGGTACCCGTTGGGGCGTGAAAAACTCCACTACTAGGTTATGACAACAATCACAAATGGTACTTTACTAACCAATCTACTCCCAAGATCACATCGACATCTACATGTCTAACACGACCATGTCTATAGGTAGATGTCTACCCTCTATTCACATCCATATTCTATAAATCATGTTTAACATGGTTCCACTCCCAGATGGTGTATTTATAAACAAGCATTTAAACATATACTCAACATACACACACATACAAACACAAACGATTTAGAGATGTAGTAAAAACTTACACAGTATCAAAGAGTACATAAGCGCTATGTAGGATTTAGGGAGCATACCTACAATAGATGTATCCCTATGCTGAAGGGCATAAACCTTGGCTGGTGCTCTCTGTCCTTGACCACTACCTTGAGGTCGGTTTGAATCCTTAGATCTTTGGCTTATTAAGCTCCTTTCAATCTATGGCCATGTGTCCATGTTGCCTACTCTTGAAATAGACATTTGTAGGAGGATCTCTATACAAAACCTGTGGCTGTTGTAAACCTCAAGAATTTTTTTTTCATACCAATAAAAATAGATAAAAATATAAATATAGAAAATGGATAGTTAGTATTGAACTCAATAAAGACATTAGAATAGAAATATGAATAGTAATGAGCCTAAATAGTTTTAAACCCCAAAACAAAGATTTAGTATTAATACTACTAATAAGGCTTCATAGTGGGTATCGAAAATTCAAGATATGAGAATAAGTTGGCTAAGATATTAAGTGTGGTAGAGAATAAAAATCAATTACGCTTATAGTTAGAAACGATAACCTAAGATAAACCGTTAGGGTTATAAGTACACAAAAAACATAAACAGATGCATAACTAATAATATAGATCCAAATAAATATTGGATCACACCATTGTTTTAATTAGGGTATTTTTAAGCTATTAAGCCTAAATAAAAATTGATATTAAGCTTAGAAAACCCTAATCGGATGAGATAAAACCTAAAATAGTTAATCGGTAAACTTTAAACTTAAAGATTGAACTCATAATATTCTAGAAAATTCGTAGAATCTATATAAATTTCTAAAGATAAAATTCTTAAATAAATTGTATTTGTACCCGTTTAGCTTAATTAACTATCTAAAACTTAGATAATTATTAACTAAACATTTTTATAATATTTTCCTTTCAAAATTAGTCAATTCGGTGCCAATTTACACATACAATGGCTTGGATGTTCTCAAAAAATTGCAAGCTGATTTTTTCCCTTCAATTTGCACAAAACATCTTTAAAAAGTCAACGATTCAACACTTATAGCAATCAAAAAAATTAGTATCTCATTTAATTATAGCACACAAACACATAACAAACTCAACACAAATTCAGGAGAATCTAGACAAATTCATGACATGGATTGTTGCATTTTCGTCTCCAAAACATCCATATATTAAACACTTCTTAATGAGCTTAAAAACAAAATATTAATACACATAAAACATACACTCAGTACTGGAACAAAAACAAACAAAACCCAGGCCTTTCACGTGGTAGATTCAAGAAATAACAGCAACCAACTCAAACACAAACACAACCTCCATTAAAACACCTCTTCAAGCTTGGAAAAGAACAAACAAGGTAAGTAATCGTTTTTAAGTTAGTTCTTTGATAAAACAATGTCCTAAACCATGTTTTGACAATCTTAAGATCAAAACCAACCCAAGAACAAAACTAAAACACCTATATCATGCTTCAACAAGGTAATTTGAAAAACTCTAGTTATATTTTAATTTTGAAAATAAGAATTATATGCATGTTATTATGTTATGAGTTAATATATATGTATATATAATGTGTAGAAACACTTAGGAAGATTTTAGAAATTATTTTAACATGTAAATGGGAGAAAATCTGATCAACGCGACGAGGAAGATGAATAGTACCCGTTCTATAAGAGCACAGCAAGAACACATGCGTGGATCTTCGTGTTACCTTTCACATGGAATTCATTACTGCATGAATTCCAGAGAACACGGCTAGAATACGACTGCGTACCAAGCTGTGTTTCTCTCAGCACAAATAAAAAAAATAAATTAAAATCTTATTTAGTTCCAAAATTAAAATTAAAATTTTAAAATTATTATTATATTATTATAATTTTATTATTATTATTATTATTATTATTAATTGTAACGCCCTAACCTGAAGGCATTGCAACCGCCACGTATCCTCTCTATACAGGACATGCAAAGGCTCTAATATCCATAATAATGCATAATTCACCTGTAAACACACATAGGAGTATCTCACATGATACGAAACCTGTTTTAACTAAAAACATATACTCATAGAATATGAATTCCTGGTTCAAGCATAAAATCCAAGTCAGCATCACATACCAACAAAATTCAGCAGAAACTAAAAACTATTTACATCAAAAATCTTTTCATTGAAACCAACCTAAACATCCAACTACAACTTGAAAAGATCTAAACATGTCTTTTCTTTAGAAATCCTAATATCTAAAGACTAGCTCTTGGCTGGGTAGTTGGGTCCACTATCGCCATCCGTTATTAAAGAGATAATACAGAATAATTCATATCTAGAAAGATCATATATTATATCCTCTTCACTTGTACCTGAAATTTAAAAGAATGAGCGGCGACGCCCAGTGCAATAACTCCAATCCAAAAACAAATGAATATGCATATACAAGATGCATATAATTCATGCAACTTAAGCTAATGCAAACAATCATATTATTATTATCTTTCTTAAGCCACCAAAACAACATGTCCAATATTAGGTATACTCTAATCCCAAACTCAGAGTTATTCAGACTTCATTGAAAATCATACAACTTTTTGAAAATAATAATCATATACATATATAAATGAGGGGTACTCCCCAAACACCCCGAATCCAAAACCTAATTCTACCAGAATCATATGAAGGCCCGAGTCCACTATGGACAACCTCACACCAAGATCATCAGGGTGCCTCACTAATATCAGTGTCTGCCAGGTCTTTACTGGTCAAAGCTAAGCACAACCAAACCGATAATTATTAAACCGAATATAATTAGATTTATTATGAAATTATGTTCCTATAACCATACAATCAATACTAAACTTACAAGCAAAAAAAAAGCAAGGATTGGTCGTAGCTTTCTCAGTTTCAGGAATTCTAATCTGAATCTCCTAAAAATCCTTTATTGACAACACACAACCATAGCCAAATATCTCGAATCTCCACAACACTTCAATCAATTTTAACAATACAACAACAACTAAATCTCCAAATTCCTACCAACAACATACATATATATAACAGATAAGAACGAAAATCACCAAGTTGGACCGTCTAACCCGATCAATCTTCCATGACAATCTACAAAACTCGATAATCCTCCAAAACCCTAATAGTCATAACAACAAGAACAATTACATTCATATCAACTATGTATCTTTATTGAATCTTTACGTTTAAAAGATTTTACTTACTCGCTTGAATCACCAAACCCGAATCTTTTCTCAAAATTTCGGATTCCACACAAAGTTAGGGTTTTTCTCCAAAAAACTTCATGAAAAATCCATAAACCCTAAGAAAACTCATACAAATTCGTATATAATTCATAGGAGAAAGTTAAGATCCTTACTTTGGATTAAAATCACACTTTTGATGGTTCTCCAACCCTAGATCTCTAAGAACACTCAAAAACCCTTTTTGACGAAAGAAAAAAATGATACAAATTTTCTATCGAAAACCGTTTTTCGCTTATCGTATTTATAGAATTTGGTCATACACCGGCACCTATGACGGTGGCATACATATAAATCTTGTCGGCGTACACCTTACACTAGCAAAAAATACATGAGCACTAGTGGTGTTCATTGAGGCTTTAAATTCCCAGAACTTCGATCCAACAACATACGCTGACAAATCCATGACCTACGCCGGCGGCATTCCTATCCGCCGTTAAAAAAAACTCTCGTATACATCACCTACGTTCCACCCAGTGTTAAGAAAGACACTATTGTTCCTTTCATACGCCGTCTCTATGCCGGCATTGTAGATTCTCCAAATGGCTGCATTGAATCTGTCAAAAATTGCATAAATCCAAACTTCAACATTTGTTCTACAATCAAACTTAAACGTCTACAATTTACTTGTTTTGACCTTAAACTCAATCTATATCATATTATGATTCATAATTCATTATATTTTCATCTTTATTTCCAAATTTTACATCATTATTATTATTATTATTATTATTATTATTATTATTATTAGTGATATTGTTATTATTGATCAGATTATTATTAATATTATTATTTTTTAATATAATCCTTATTATTAATGTTATTGTTATCATTACAAATGTTATTATTAGTAATGTTATTAATAATATTAATATTATAATAATTATTACTATTATTATCAATTATATTGTTATTATTACCACTAATGATCATTATAATCCACATTATTATTATGAGTATTACTATTGATGACATTATTATTATTATTATTATTATTATTATTATTATTATTATTATTATTATTATTATTATTTGATCTCATTAAGATTTCTACTATTTTAATATAGTTATCATGAAAAATAATATTAGTATTATTAACAAATTACCTTATAATTATCATTATTAATATTACTAATATTATTATCATTATTGTTAATATTAATGTCCTTTATAAATGAAAATAAAATATAATAATTGTAAAATACTTAAATTAAACATAAGAATGAAAATTTAAATAAGCTAAATTTTTTAATAATGTGATACCTACACATAATAGAAAATTATATGAAGTAGACCAAGAGAAACATGATGACACTAAACAATGGTAAATAAATACGAGTTACTATAATGAGTCAGATAAAGAACGATAGAAAAATAGCAATAATATAACTATAAAAATATAAGCTTACTAAATATCAATTTTTAAATATCAAATACCGATAAATGTATATAAATATCTAAACAAGGTCAAGACAAGCAAAATGAAAATAAATATTAAATACTATCATAGGATCATTAAATGACCAATATAGTAATAGAAAGAAAACCCAATATCAATAGAGGACACTTAGATATTCATAGGAATTTAATTATATGGTTTGTGTGATATTAATGAATATATTATTCATCTCAATAGGTAATCTTGATACTTGTGAGGATTTTCCCATTGATTACTACGACTAGCCAGTATGAGCAAATGAGTAACTCATCTTATTACATTGTGTGTTTGTATCTTAGCTGACCTTTAATGAAAGATAATAACCTGAATTTGCTATATGGGTTTATGGGAATTGTTTTCTATTTGAAATATTGATTGCCAAATTATTCTAATGATAATAATAATAGAATTCTCTATGACCATATTGCTTATATAACATGTTGCTTGTCTATGTAATGATTGATTGCCTTAAACTTGATTAAAAACTATTGGTACCATAAATAAAATGAACATGCATTGCGAAATTTGCATAAGCAGCATTTGAGTAAGTTCTAGGCTATTACATGTTAGTGTTTCAGATCTCTAGTAATGCTTGGTTTGTCTAGACAAGGAAGCTATTAGTTATTCACAAAATTACCTTATAACATATGAACTAAATGGTAAATGAAGAATGCCGCTTATAGTATTGCTTGAAATGACTAATACTTAGTGAAGTTTCTAAAGCTAATACATGAAATAAATGTTAAAGACATGATAAATTTAAAGTGATAATCAAAGTGAGTATTGTTGTTTTCCTATATGCTTAGTCTCTCTTGGATAGGTAGGCCATAGTATTGTGTTCCTTGAACCTCAATGAGAGGTGTAAATCTCTATCCTGCCTTGGTTTCTGGGTTAACTAGGCTTGTAATAGTTCATATACTTGATTGTTGCATTTCATATGATTGTTAATAAACTTGTTTGATATGTGGTAAGTTTTAGTTATTCACTGAGCTCATTGTTTCACTCACACTCCAACAGTCCTTTCATGTTTACGCTACACCTTGGCTAGTTACCTATAGAAGTTTGGCACCGTAAGAGTGTAGAAGCTGATTGCTTATAGGACAAATGGGATAAGTTGTTTTCTTTTATTTCTAAGTATAGTCTAGTTAAACTAAAGTTTATCAATGATGTATTTGGAGAGATTCTGAAAAGATATTATGGGTTGTAATTAAACCCTCATTTTCTTAGCAAACCTCAGTTCAATTTTGGAAAACTAAAATCGGAAACCAAAACCCTAAAAGAATACCCTTGACCATTCGGACCTAAAAATCCTATGTCCCGCAATTCCAAGAATGAAACCCCAGAAGAATAGAAACGAGTTAACACCAAAATAAAACCCTAAATCGGAAAGTAAACTGGAAATCCTAAGTCAACAAAACCTTAGAAAGCCCTAGCAGTTGGACCTTTAATTCCGTGTTTTCAAACCGAGAAGTTGGAATATGAGTAGAAAGTATAGATTGGCTTGCATTAATATTAGGATGCTTGACAATATCAGATGAGTGGATTTTCGACCTATTTCAAGCTTGATCGGATGCAAACCTTGAAAAGCATGTTCCAGGGTTCGGGATATTAAAAATATGATATTCGTACCGTTAGATTCGTAATTTCATAATACTTCCAAATATATTAGTTATATAATTCTTTGGGTTATAAAAAGTTACAGTTACAACTTTTTTATCATATTTTCATTACTACCGGTAAATTAATTATCTTATCAACTTTTTTCTTTCCTCCACACTATTCATCATGTACAACCACCCATACTCTATTCTTATATCCTTACAACCTATTCTCACAATTTTACATCACTTCCTTATAAATTTACCTTTCTTAGCACTTAAAGTTACTTATTAAAATTGAATTTTATTATGCAACAAATTAAAACTCTCTCTCTCTCCCTCACTTAGAACGGGCGTGAACCCCTCCCACTCCCTGTAAGCTCTGGAAAATTTTAATAAATAATTCCAAAATGAGCTTCAAAAATAAACCCTAAAAATGACTTCAAATTAAAACCAGACTTTGACTAGTCCTAAATCACGAACTAATCCAGAAATTTCTTAATCTTGAAAAAATGAGATTCCTTAAAATAAAATAAGAACTTAACAGTCTTCAAATTCAAAACCACTACGTACGACAAAATCCATACTTAGCTCTAAATTATAAAATCGGTAATATAGAACCCAAAACAAATTATTAAAAGTAAATAACGATAAATTTTTGGAAATAAAACTCAATTCAAGAATTCTGAAAACGTTAAGAGATATTAAATACTTACAAAAATGAAATTTAAAATAATTATCTCAAACTAAATATGTTGTATAAACATAAAACGTCAGTTTCCAAATTGGTAAAGATTTAAACCGGAAAATCACCCAGAAACCCTAAGTGGAATACAGTAGTTTAAGTCCGGCAATCTCGCACCCTTAACTCTAGAGGTCGAGGTATAATTTAAGTGTATAAAATAGCTAGTAGTAATATAAAGTCGCTTAAAAATATCATTTGGTAAATTTTTTACCTGTTTCGAACCCGTTCGAATACAAACTTCGAAAAGCGTATCCCAGGACTTGAGATATAAAAAACATATCCATTAATATCGTTAGACTCGTATTTTTATAAGGATTTCTAAAATATCAGTTTTTGTAATTTGTCGATAAGTAGAATCATCTAATTTTGCGATTTTATTCATATTTCATTACTACCGGTAATTAACTAGTCCTTTGCACTATTCACTCCTATTCATTACACAATTTTATTATTCTTATAAACCCTTATATTTTTAGATAAATATTTTATATATCCTAGAAAATTCCGTTTTTCCAAAATTTAGTACGTTTTGGGTTTTTACGGGATCAGTTTTGTTTAAGACCCGATACTAAAAAAATAAATTAATTTAATAATAAAAAATATTTGAAAAATATTTTTATTTTCATAAAATATTTTTAAGAATTTTTCGAGTTATGAAACTATCATTTATATCCCATATTCGCATATTTTGATCATATCGATAACTTATTTGATAATTCATTAAAATAAATTAATTAATTATGTTATTTTAATTATGAAAAATCTGCTACAAATATTTGGAATACATTTTCTATATTTTATTATTTTTTTATTTTATTTTATTAAGAAAATACTCTTACAATCCACACCTTTCGAATACACCTTTCACACATCATTTCTTTTTCACTTCAATCTTTCTACACTTTCTATATCACTTCTTGGCAGATTTACTCCTTTTTGCTACCTTTTCCTTTGAATTACTCCAAAAATTGATTAAAATAAATCTATTTCACTCATTTAAGAAGCAAGACATACTATTAATTACACATTACATTTTCAAGTCAAAAGCTAACTAAATTTCTCTCTCTCTCTTCTTCAAAAATCACGCCTGCTATGGTACTCCATTGGTTGCCCATTTCCTTTTTTTTTTCCTTCATTTAATGTGTCTTTAACTCATTATACACTCTCTCTCATTTACACCATCAAACATTTACCATTCCTTATCCTTTTCTCTCTCTTTTTCCTCTTTTTCTTTCTTCATTTTGTTCTTCTTCTTGCAAGAACACTTGCTACCCCTACTCAATAAATGAGCTCCCACACATATTTCTTCAAGATCTTTTGATAAAAATCTTGTCCAAAGTTTCCATAGATGGTATAGGTCAAATATAGTGAGAGTTTCATGCATCAAATGACCTTCCATAAGCTTAAAACTAAGGATGATGATGTCAAAATGAAGCACTCGTCTTATCCTAAGTACTCTCTTGTAGTATTATTATTTTCTTGCTAGAAGTAGTTATATTTTGTAGATCTAGTTTTTTATGTAGCTTTGGTTATGTTTATGTTAGATCTATGAGTTTATAGCTTACTACCATCGATTTCTTTTATATTTATGTTTATATTAAGTGTAGATCTTGGTTTTGAACTCAAATAAAAATGGTGAATTCGTAACTAGGCAAGACCCATTTTTAAAAACCACTTTCTAAGTGTCAAAATGAAATTTTTACTTGTATAATGAAGGCTTAATGTATATATATCATCAAGACTTCATTTTATATGGTTCAAAGATGATTTTCAAAGATTATTTTTCAAAACAAAATTCATTTTCAGATTTAGGCTAAGGCCCATTTAAAAACATGTTTTCCAACTTAAATATGAATTTTTATTCAAGATATGGAAGGCTCTTAAGATAGGATATGTAAAGGATGGATTTTCATAAGTTTAGATAGATTTTATCAAAAGATATGTCCAAAAATAAATTTTGTAAATTCGGATCTCAACTAATACCAATTTTGAAAACCATTTATCAACTCCAAAACTTGTGTTTTATATGAAAAAATAAAGAGTTTAGGTCATAGGCATCATCAAGTAATGGTTCTTATAAATTAAGATGGGATTTGTTAAGAAAAATATGTAGACAAGGAGTAGAAATGAAGTAGGAAAATTTTGAGTTGCTAGTCAACTTAGGAAATTCGTAATTTTGGAGAGGACATGAAAATACTTACTTTCCAAACTTAAAATAGAAGTTTTATTAAAGAAATAAGTCCTTAGTGGCTAGGTATGGTTGAGCCTTAATTTTCTAAGTATCAAATGATTTTTACTTAAAGGAATCACCACAAAAACGTTTTACAAAATTGGGATTTTGGGATGAACCAATTTTAAAAACATGTTTACAAAGTGTAAAATGAGAATTTTTATTGAAAAACAAAGGCCTTAGGGAATATACATAGTGAAGGCTTAATTTTAAAAAGAATAAATAAATTTTATCAAGGAATTTTTCTAAAAACAAGTGGGGATTGTCAAGACTACAAGATAGCCTATCTAAGTTGATTTTTCATAAAGTCTTACAAAGAAAAAGTTTTCTAAAAATTTCTTTTATTAAATATCATCAAGAACATGTATGATAGTATTTTCTTTTATTAAATATCTCATGGCATATCATTTATGATAGTAATTTGTTGATATTGCATGTATACTTGCTTTGGATGGTAGAAACTTCATGAACTTTTACAAAATCAATTTTCTAAATCGGTTTTTGCTACTATTTTGATCTAATCCGATCTTTTTGAAGCTTCAAAGTTTTCAAAAATTAAATAAGATATTAGAATTAGATAGATATTTCGAAGTAGATAGGAATCGATATATAATTTATCAAATTCCGAGTTAAAATACCAAGTTATAGCCGTTTTAAGTTGGAATTCCCGCTTAGGACGAGATTACAAATTTGATAGTTTGTATAAGATAGTTTGGATTTGTTAAGTGATGAAATAATATTATGGTATTTCTTCCTTTTTAGGTGACCTCGAAATCGAAGATTCCCTACCACCGAATTACTTTTACTAAGAGACCGGTGATCCAATGGCCGAGTAAGTCTTCTTCTTATTTTGTTACCTTGTTTGTGCTTGTAGCTAGCTAGTTGCATTAGAATTATAGGAACAAGATAAAAATCGATATGAATGGGGATGGGATAGATGATGAGATTTTGATGTATGTATGATAAAGAATACTAAAGCATATCAAAACCATGATTCGATTGGATAACTGCACTGTTCATATTATTTCTGTTTATGTGTATGATATTGGTTGGTCACTCTAAAGAATGTATGAATGATTTGACCTAAGCAAAAATTAAATTGGTCATGCATCGTATCGGACATGTTGCATATGATAGCATGCTACTCCTATGCAGGTTGATCGGTATTATCCGATGACTCGTTTGGATAATGAGACCCAGTATCAGAGCTCATTCATAGGAAACTAAAGCGCATCGAGATGCATATTGTGTGAGCCTAGCTGACTCTAGTGCTATGAGCCGAGGGCTCCGGACTAAGCGGTCGTGTAGACTTTCAATACCATCCCTAACCCAAGATACGGAGGCATAATCCATTCTGTGTATGGTTTCTGGATACCCATACATAATTGTCTGCTCATGTGTTTGTTTATGCATAGCATAGATGATTTATAACTTGCTTGTTATGATATGGAATTAAAGGATTCTCACTAAGCTAGTGTAGCTTATACGCAATAGATATTTGAATGAATAGGTTATCTCAAGAATGCTAAGTGGGGAATGAGATGGTTGGAGCCAAACATGCCTTCGGGATTCCGATAGGAAATAACAATGCTTGAAGATATTAGCTAGATTTTGTGAATTGATTTGTAATAGTTTAAGTAGTAAATCTTTTGATGAATTGAAATTAAAGTATAGTGATTTGTATTTGAAGTATAATGAATTGTATTTCCTTTACATTGTTACTCAAGTTATATCAATATAAAATTTATCACTCCGATGTCTCCTCTATGTGTTAGATGCCTTGTACATTGTATGGACGCCTTGCGCGACTAAGGCGGTCATTCCTAGGCTTTAATTTTGTGTACGGCGGATTGGCACGTTTAGGGTACTCTTCGGGCGCATAACAGTTTAGTTGGTATCAGAGCGACAAGGTTTTGGAATTAGTGGGAAGACTTTAGAAGAATAGAATGTTAAGATACAATCTTAGAAATGGATAGTAAGTGTTAGATAACCCTTAAGTAAAGAAGAAACTAGAGTTAGCTCCATGACCCTTAAAGTGTGACTTTCGATTGTTAAAGATTTGAATTCTATCTTGGAGTCTTTGGAAAACATAGAAACCAACATATAAAGAAGGAAGATTGAAAATATTTGAGACGATCGAATCTATTCTAGCAACTGCAAAATACAACAGTAAGTGACCTTACTCGACTCTTGGTTTAAGCCAATAATAGAGATGGTAGATTGCCCCATCGACCTATAAACCACTAGGAAGGAAAGATTAACTGCGCGCTTTCACCGTTTTCTAAATAAACGAGTTTAAAGAAAATAAAAAGTTATAACTCTTTTCTAGACCATAAGCAACTAGTGTGTTATATAACTAGGCTAATGTGACCGTTTCGTCTTATTTCTAGGAGACTACCTGAGAGAACGTGCAACAGTCGACTAACCTTCCCGAGGAACAACAAGTGAGAGACACTCCACCACCACAAGATCCAATGCAAAAAGTCATAGACCTTCTAGGATGTTTAGTATGCACAAAAGCTCCTCTTGCAACAAGTGCTTACTAGCAATGTGCCGAATCAGGTGGAAGGACCCCACCAAGTGACAATGCAAGGAATTAAGACTCCTTCTTCTATGGCTAGTTCAAGTTCCAAGGTCAGGAGTCTAAGACAACTAGCCTATTTGTTCAAAATGAACCTTTTAAGAGGCGTCAGATCAATTGCTGGAAGTGTAAGGAAATCATTATCTCAAACAGTTCACAGCTGAAGCACAAGTGTTACCTCTGTGGAGATCCCGAATAAAATTATGGAATGTCCAAGAAGAAAACCCTAAAGTGCTTCGTCTACAAACAACCGAAACACTGGGCAAGTAGGTGCCCTAAATGAATTAATAAGTGGATAGCTGCCCTTGTTTGGAAGAAGTCAGTCTCCTAGAAATAACAATAGATCTTTTATTGAGTGTTAGGAGCAAATAACTTTTTGAAAAGAACAAAGATGTTTTGAAAATGTAAACCAATGTTGTGGTTTATCATCTAGTTCATGAATTGATTCCAATGTATGTTTTGCATCCTTTTTTTGGACTTTTATAATGGAATTATATCTTCTCTTGATTTCATGTATTTTGTTTTGAATATTATGAAGTATTTCTTATTGATTTTGATTTCAATCGAATTTTAATATTTCTTATATATGTTTTTGTTTCCGCATTTCTGTGTTCTATATTTCCGATAAGTTTCTTTAAGTCTCTTTTAATGCCTTAACACGTGATAAAAGATTTAGAATTTTCACCCGAGCTTAATAAAACTGTAGGAGACATACCCAGCCACAACAAGAACCCGTCATGACTCCTTTAGGACTCGAGAATCGAACGATACCTGAACCACCTAACCAAGAGGAGATGCTTCAATCGAGATTGAACGCTTACTAGTCAGATAATGAATTATATGCAACAACTCAAGCCAGTTCAACATCTATACCTACAAGACATGTGCAAGAAACGATGTAAGACAAGCCACCATCACCTCAATTCCACCAAGTCTCTTACCATGCTTCATAAAGTGTAACCAATTTCGACGACGAGCTTTTGGAAAACCAATGAGGCCAAGGACTGGTTAGCACACATTGAGAGGTCCTTTAATGTTTTCGAGGTACCACACCACTTGAGAGTCAATTATGGGACCTATATGCTCCGCTTACATGCTCGAGTATGGTGGGATCTAAAGAAAGAGAGTTGATGCCTCCAGTTACATGGAGATATTTAAATGTGAGTTTTTAAATAAATATTTCTCTAAGAGCTTAAAGTCCAGTACAGTGCAGATTTCCTCAATATCTCACAAGGAGATTGTAGTGTGGAACATATGAAACCGAGTTTAGAAAAGACAAGTTTTCTAAAGGTTTAAAAGAAAACCTTCAGACTCGATTGGAGGAATTTGATATCAGGAGTTATCAAGGATTGCTAGAAAGAGCACGGATAATAGAAAATGCCCAAAGAGGAGGCAAAAAGAAATAATAAGGAAGTGGATTTTGTGTAGCAATGATCCCGAGTCAAAAAGACGGAACACTTCACTTGGATGATGACCCAAACAGGGAAGCAGACACAATATTGGATAAGATACAATGTTGGAAATGTAAGAAAAAGCATTACCCTATACAGTGTCCATAACTTCAATTCAAGTGTTACCTCTGTGGGGACCCTGGTCACAAAGTTGAGAAACATCCTAAAAAGATGACCACCACATGCTTATTTTGCTCAAAAATAGGACATTTGGCTAAAACATGCCCTGAACGGGATAACCTGCATGTTACTTCATTGGATCTACCAAGGAAGAAGAGGAGAAGATATAATAGGAATAAAATCAACAAAGGAAAAAGGAATCGAAGTTCTTCAAGAACATCTTTATCCGAAAATCTGGTCTACAATGCTCACCCATATTTAGTGTTTGGAGAAGCTAATGATGAGGAACTGGAGTCCATTGCCATGGAAGGAAGTGAGGATCAAAGATGCAACTTGGTATTAAGTTTATGCTATACCCTTAGAATACTGCATATTCTTTCCTGCCAATAAAATCAAGGAGATAGGTTGTTAGAAATAACCTTGGATTAAATAGCTAAGCTAAGGATAGGAAAGCTCGAGACCATTAAAAGCTAGTATGAGACAATGATGGAAACTAAAACAAAACTCGATTAATTTAACGAGTTCTAAGACACCCCTTATACAACCTCTTGTAAATAAAGAACTTTGAAAGATCGAAAATCCATGATGACTGTCACATAAAAGTTAAAACTTCAGTAATCAAATCTCAATTACCGAACTCCATGAGATCTTCACAAGTAATCATTATACAATAAAGTAATAAGATTCTTGATTTCAACCCCATCAAGATGATCACGATGATAAGAGTTTAAAACAACGATGACTGAATTGTTTAAAGAAATATGGATCTCAAAGCATAATATTGTATATACAGCTACATAAGGATGGAGAAGCGAATCCACAACCTTCGTTGGTCAAAGTAATCGAGTCATGAAAGGTCGTGTTGTCGTGAGTCGACTAGTGTTGGTCGAGTCAAGTCAAGTCATTTGTGGTCTCAAGTTAAGCCTGTGTCGTTCTCCAAAAGAGTCATGTAAGTAAAGGTTGGAATCACTAAGCCAAATCTTATTAAATTGTATGTGCTTTATTTCGTAAAATATCTATCATACAAAATTTAAAATGATACAAACCAAAGCATAAACCAGTGCTAGAAATATAACTCGAAATTCACAATCTTTTCTCAATAAGCAATACACTCGTAACAAGTTTTGCGAACAAAACTTTCTTTAAGGTGGGAAGGATGTAAGTTCTGAAAATTCAGTAAATAATTCCAAAATGAACTTCGAAAATAAACCCTAAAAATGACTCCAAATTAAAACCAAACTTTGACTAGTCTAAATCACGAACGAATCCAGAAATTTCTTAATCTTGAGAAAATGAGATTCTTAAAAATAAAATAAGAACTCAACAGTTCAAATTCAAAACCACTACGTACGATAAAATCCATACTTAGCTCTGAATTGTAAATCGGGTAATATAGAACCCAAAAACAAATTATTAAAATGTAAATAATGATAAATTTTCGGGAATAAAACTCAATTCAAAAATTCCGAAAACGTTAAGAGATATTAAATACTTACAAAAATGAAATTTAAAATAATTATCTTAAACTAAATATGTTGTATAAACATAAAACGCCAGTTTCCAAATTGGCAAAGATCTAAAACGGAAAATCATCCAGAAACCCTAAGTGGAATATATTAATTTAAGTCCAGCAATCTCGCACCCTTAACTCTAGAGGCCAAGGTATAATTTAAGTGTGTAGAATAGCTCGTAATAATATAAAGTCCCTTAAAAATATTATATTGGTAAATTTTTGACCTATTTCGAACCTGTTCGGATACAGACTCGAAAAGTGTATCCTAGGGCTCGAGATATAAAAAATATACCATTAATACCGTGACTCGTATTTTCATAGGGATTTCTAAAATTTCAGTTTTGTAATTTTACGATAACTAGAATTATCTGATTTTGCGATTTTATTCGTATTTCATTACTACCGATAATTAACTAGTCTTTTGCACTATTCACTACACAATTTTATTATTCTTATAAACTCTTATATTTTTAGATAAATATTTTATATATCCTAGAAAATTCCGTTTTTCCAAAATTTAGTACATTTCGAGTTTTTACGAGATCAGTTTCTATTTAAGACCCGATACTAAAAAAAATAAATTAATTTAATAATTAAAAATATTTGAGAAATATTTTTTATTTTTGAGAAAATATTTTTAAGAGTTTTTCAAGTTATGAAACTATCATTTATAACCCATATTCGCATATTTTTATCATATCGGCAACTTATTTGATAATTCATTAAAATAAATTAATTAATTATGTTATTTTAATTATGAAAAATCTGCTACAAATATTTGGAATACATTTTCTATATTTTATTATTTTTATTTTATTTTATTAAGAAAGTACTCTTACAACCCACACCTTTAAATACACCTTTCACACATCATTTCTTTTTCACTTCAATCTTTCTACACTTTCTATATCACTTCTTGGCAGATTTTTTACTCCTTTTTGGTTGCCTTTTCCTTTGAATTACTCCAAAAAATTGATTAAAATAAATCTATTTCACTCCTTTAAGAAGAAACATATACCATTAATTACACATTACATTTTCAAGTCAAAAGCTAACTAAATTTCTCTCTCTCCTCTTCAAAAATCATGCCTGCTATGGTACTCCAATGGCTACCCATTTCTTTTTTTTTTTCTTCAGTTAATGTGTCTTTAACTCATTATACACTCTCCTTCATTTACACCTTCAAACATTTATCATTCCTTACCTTTTTCTCTCTCTTTTTCCTCTCTTTCTTTCTTCATTTGTTCTTGTTCTTGCAAGAACACTTGCTGCCCCAACTCAATAACTGAGCTCCCACACATATTTCTTCAAGATCTTTTGATAAAAATATTGTCCAAAGCTTCCATAGATATAAAAAGTAAGTAAGTGAGAGTTTCATACATCAAATGACCTTCCATAAGCTTAAAAGCTAAGGATGATGATGCCAAAATGAAACACTCCTCTTATCCATGAGTACTCTCTTGTAGTATTATTATTTTCTTGCTAGAAGTAGTTATATTTTGTAGATCTAGTTTTTTATTAGCTTTGATTATGTTTATGTTTAGATATATGAGTTTATAGTTTACTACCATCGATTTCTTTTATATTTATGTTCATATTAAGTGTAGATCTTGGTTTTGAACTCAAATAAAAATGGTGAAGTTCGTATCTAGGCAAGACCCTTTTTAAAAACCACTTTCCAAGTGTCAAAATGAAATTTTTACTTGAGATAATGAAGGCTTAATGTATATATATCATCAAGACTTCATTTTATATGGTTCAAAGATGATTTTCAAAGATTATTTTTCAAAACAAAATTCAATTTTCAGATTTAGGCTAGGACTTAGTTTAAAAAATGTTTTCCAACTTAAAAATGAAGTTTTTATTCAAGATATGAAAGGCTCTTAAGATAAGATATGTAAAGGATGGATTTTCGTAAGCTTAGATAGATTTTATCCAAAGATATGTCCAAAAATAAATTTTGTAAATTCGGATCTCAAGATTTTATCAAAAGATATGTCCAAAAATAAATTTTGTAAATTCGGATCTCAACCAAGACCAATTTTGAAAACCCATTTATCAACTCCAAAACTTATGTTTTATATGAAAAATGAAGAGTTTAGGTCAAATGTATCATCAAGTAATGGTTTTTATAAATTAAGATGGGATTTGATAAGAAAAATATGTAAAACAAGGAGTAGAAATGAAGTAGGAAAATTTGAGTTGCTAGTCAACTTAGGAAATTCGTAATTTTGGAGTGAGGTCATTAAAACACTTACTTTCCAAACTCAAAATAGAAGTTTTATTAAAGAAATGAAGTCCTTAGAGGCTAGGTATGGTTGAGCCTTAATTTTCTAAGTATCAAATGATTTTTACTTAAAGGAATCACCACAAAAACAAGTTTTACAAAATTCGGATTTTTAGATGAACCAATTTAAAAAACATGTTTACAAAGTGTAAAGTGAGAATTTTATTAAAAAAAAAAGGCCTTAGGGAATATACATAGTGAAGGCTTAATTTTAATAAGAATAAATAAATTTTATCAAGGAACTTTTCTAAAAATAAGTGGGGATTGTCAAGACTACAAGACTAGCCTATCTAAGTTGATTTATCATAAAGTCTTACAAAGAAAAAGTTTTCTAAAAATTTCTTTTATTAAATATCATCAAGAACATGTATATATATATATATATATCTTATGACATATCATTAATGATAGTAATTTTGATATTGCATGTATACTTGCTTTGGATGGTAGAAACTTCATGAACTTTTACAAAATCAATTTTCTAAATCGGTTTTGCTACTATTTTGATCTGATCCAATCTTTTCGAAGCTTCAAAGTTTTCAAAACTCAAATTTGATATTAGAATTAGATAGATATTTCGAAGTAGGTAGGAATCGATATATAATTTGTGAAATTCCAAGTTAAAATGACCAAGTTATGACGTTTTAAGTTGGAATTCCCGCTTAGGACGAGAATTACGAATTTATAGTTTGTATAAGATAGTTTAGATTAGTTAAGTGATGAAATACTTATTATGGTATTTCTTCCTTTTTAGGTGACCACAAAATCAACGATTCCCTACCACCGGATTACTTTTACTAAGAGATCAGTGATCCAATGGCCGAGTGAGTTTTTTTCTTATTTTGTTACCTTGTTTGTGCTTGTAGCTAGTTGCATTAGATTATAGGAACAAGATAAAAATCGATATGAATGGGGATGGATAGATGATGAGATTTTGATGTATGTATGCTAAAGAATACTAAAGCATATCGAAACATGATTCGATTGGATAACTGCATTGTTCATATTATTTCTGTTTATGTGTATGATATTGGTTGGTCACTCTAAAGAATGCATGAATGATTTGACCTAAGAAAAAATTAAATTGGTCATGCATCGCATCGGACATGTTGCATTTGGTAGCGTGCTACTCTACGTAGGTTGATCGTATTGTCTAATGACTCGTTTGGATAATGACCCGGTATCAGAGCTCATTCATAGGGAACTAAGGCGCATCGGGATGCATTCCATGTGTGAGCCTAGCCAAGTCGAGTGCTATGAGCCGAGGGCTCGGGGACTAGCAGCGGTCGTGTAGACTTTCAATACTATCCCTAACCCAAGATACGGAGGGCATAAATCCATTCTGTATGGGTTCTGGATACCCATACATAATTGTCTGCTCATGTGTTTATTCATGCATAGCATATGGATGATTTATAACTTGCTTTTATGGTACGAATTAAGGGGATTCTCACTAAGCTAGTGTAGCTTATACCCCAATAGATGTTTGAATGAACAGGTTATCTCAAGAATGCTAAGTGTAGACTGAGATAGTTAGAGCCGAATATGACTTCGGATTCCGGCAGGAAATAAGAATGCTTGAAGATATTAGCTAGGTTTTTGAATTGCTTTGTAATAGTTTAAGTAGTGAAATCTTTTGATGAATTGAAATTGAAGTATAGTGATTTGTATTTGAAGTATAATGAATTGTATTTCCTTTACACTGTTACTCAAGTTATATCAATATAAAATGTATCACTCCGATCTGTCTCCTCCATATATTAGACGCCTTGTACATAGTATGGAAGCCTTCGCACGACTGAGGTCATTTCTAGGCTTTAGTATTGTACAGCAACTACCACGTTTAGGGTACCTTCGGGCATGACATCCCCCTCCCCCTCCCTAATTGGCCACAATTTGTTTTGTTTTCTTCTATTAGATAATCATACAAAACCCTAAATTCTTTTCCTATATCATATCTTTTTCACCTTTCACTTTTCACTTTCACTTCTTTTTCAATAGATCAAACTTTGGAAAGCAAAATTCTCTCCCTCTCTTCTCTACTCTTGCCGTGACCCCCTCCCACAAGCATACACACAAACACTTTTGTTTTCTTCAAGTTTCCTTCTCCAAACACTAAATAGGTAACAGATCTTGACCCTACCATCATAAAAACATGGAATGGCAAGGTCATACATGTGTGGTTCCACCAAAAATCCCCATAAGCTTTATGCCAGTGATGTGGAAATACTAAAACATGATGACCTTCCCATCACAATGTGTAGCTCTTGTTATTAAAGTTGATATACTAGTATTTTGATATATTATTGTTATATATTGTTCTTATAGAAATTTTGTGCATATATTTTCATTATTATTCTCACCCACATATTGTTCACGATGCATTTATATTCATAACATGAGTAATATAGTAGATCTACTTGTTTAGAGTAGTTAAAATGACATAGCTACATGCATAAAAGACTTGCTACATGATATTCTTAAGGAAGGTGTTGATCAAAACTCAAGATCCATTTTGTTTCTATCAAAAAGTGACTTTTAAAATTCGGATCTTAAGAAAGAACCATTTAGAAAACATATTTTCCAACTTCAAAATGAAGATTTTACATATAAAATGAAGGGCTTAGGTGATAGGTATCATAAAAGAGTGATTTTTATAAGATAAGATTAGTTTTATTAAGAGAAATTTTCAAAACAAGAAGACGGTTGTAAAAGTTAAGTTAGATCTATGTTTCAAACCCAACAAAAATGTTGAAATTCTTAACTAGGGTGAAATGCCAAGAAAACACCTATGTTTCAACCCTGAAACAAAAGTTTTATTAAAGAAATGAAAGCCTCAGGGAGTAGGTTTGATTAGGACTTAATTTTAGAAACATTAAATGAGTTTTTCACAAGAAATAATCCCAAAAACAATTTCCCAAAATTAAGATCTAAGAATGATCTCCATTTAAACAACTATTTCGAAATGTCAAAATGAGTATTTTAATAAAAAAATAGAAGTATTAGGGAATAGATATAATAAAGACATGATTTTTATAAGAGTAAATGTGTTTTGTTAAAGTAGAAACATAAAATAAAGGAAAAGTTTTCCACCTAAGATCAAACAACATTTTCCTTTCTAGAAATTGTGCAAAGTTCGTCACTAGGCAAAACTCACCTTAAAACACCTATTTTCCAACATTTAAATGAAGAAATATATTAAGATAATGAAGGTATTAGGTATATAGGACATCAAGGCCTTATCATAGTAAAAATATGTATAATTTTCAAAGGAATAAAGCTAGTTTTTCTAATAAAGTGTTCTTGAAATTTTTGCAAAGTAAAAGTCTTCCAAACAATTCTTTTCAATAAAAAATAATTAAGGATTAATATGTAGATAGCTCATATCATGTCATTCATGATCGTAACTTGTAGATATTGCAAGCACGTATAATATACTTAATAGAAATAATGCAAATTTCACAAAACAATTTCGAAATTGCAAATTCTAGTTACTGATTATATCTGATCCGAGCATTCTGAGACCGAACAATTTTCAAAATTTAGTAATAACATCATAAATAGATAGATCTTTCGAAGTAGATAGAAATCGATAGCTTATTTGTGAAATTCCATGTTAAAATGACCAAGTTATGGTCATTTTAAGTTGGAATTTCTAATTATTACGAAATTACGAACTCAAATGGTTTTATTTGAAAAGTTTGGAATTAGTGTGGTATGAAATACTCATAAGGGTATTTCTTTCGTTTAGGTGATTTTGGAATCGGAGGGAATTCATGTTTCTGGATCACTACCATTAGAGACCAGAGATCATGGCCGAGTGAGTTCACTATCTTCAAATTATATGCTTTTGAATGTGCTTGTAACGATAGTGGCATTAGCTTTAGGGAAAGATAAAATTGGAATGTGCATGTGAATTCAAATTGATTGAATCGATGATAAGAATATCGGAATGAAATCATTGTAAATATTGTATGATTTAGTATAGAATTGAAGTTTCTGCAATATCTATGATCACCCATGAATCGTTAATTAATATGACATGATCTTATAATCAAATTGACATGCATACCATATGTTGAGTCACATTGCATAGGTTATTATACATTTATGGAAAGAAGGCATAATAGCTGAGTAACGAGGGGCTGGTAAACTCGAATGTTGGCATAATGGCTGGAATTGAAATGGTAGTGGTGTAGGCATTTGCATCAACTACAAAATTGTGTGTGGGTGGGCACCTGTATCAACCACAATGTAAATGAGAAAAATTGAAATCTATGGTCGTATGGGCCTGAAATACCTAACCCCGAATGGAGGGCGTAAATCCATTCAACATAAGACTCCCCGAAAGATTTATGTATTGTATGCTCACGTGCTTGTGCATTTTATATGGTTGTTAATATAACTTGTCTGATATATATTGCTTGTTGAGTATTTAATTTTAGAAGTGAAACTCACTAAGCTAGCATAGCTTATACCCCTATAGTTTTTTTCTAATGTAGTTTCTGTACATATGGCCGCATCCCCGGACCAGGCCAAATCAGGTAATGCGAAACTAAGAGTTATCTCCTTAGAAGATTATAATTAGTTTTATATAGCCTTTAGTAGTAAACCTTAAACGATCGGGTTTTTCCTAAAAGATGATACCTAGACTCTTGAGTAGCTAGGGAATGCCCCTTAAATGCTTTGTAACTAATCCTGAGATATCTGTGGTTTATGTTTTTATGCTTATCTTATCAAATTGAACTATCTATCTCCAATTGTTTATGTATTCTATTGTCGTAAGGGAATGCCTTGCATACTAACACAAGACTTTTGAATGACTATGGTAGTGATTCTTAAGTTTCGTTTAGCATACGACAGACTGTTACATTTAGGGTACCCTTTGAGGCATGACAGTATTGCTCTATTCAAGCACTGAGATGATTTTTGTTTACTAATTTATGACTTATATGTATTTGTCATTTCTTATCAAAGCAACTAAAAGATCCTGTTATTTGAAAAGATGTCATTCCCTGAAGGTAAACTAGTGATGGTAATCAAGTGTAGCCTGTTTACTACTACTAGAATACCATCGGGGCGTGACAGCTATGCCTAACCTTGCCACATGAAAAACAAGCATTCTTAGGCCACTTATAGTCTTTGATATCATGTGGCCCATAGCACCCGGAGCACTTCCTATCAGTTCCTTGAACTCCTAACCTAAACTACTATGTGATCAACTTCTTCCTCCTATCTTAGGCAAGGACATTCGTAGCTAGTCGCTTTCCTAAATAAATTTGAATTCTCTATGTCTCACGACCTTTAATCTTATTCAATCCTTGCTCAACGGTCTTCGCTTTGTTGACCACAGTAGAATAATTGGTCAAATCCATCAAGTTCACAAGATGTTGAATCTCAAGTTCTAATCTAGTGATAACCTGCTTACCTTGGCAGCCTCATTTTCCTTCAGAGCATCTTGTAGAAACCTTATCAACCTGTTTAACTCAGTCTCATACTCTTCCACAAACATTCAGCTTGCTATAGAGTATAATACTCTTGTAGCATCTACTGTTTGGTGCTCTTAGCAGAAAACTCCTTATAGAAAGTTTACTAGAATCTGTCCCAAATAATCACTTTTTCCATATGTCTTTTAGTACTCAACTACCAATTAATTGCTCTTCTAGTGTGCAAATAAAAGGCACATTCTACCTTCTTATTCCTAGGAATATCCAAGACAGGAAAAGTCTTCTCCACTTCCTCTTATAATTCCCTTGATTTTACATAACCCGGTTATAATAAATATTACAAATAAAATGTAGAATCGTAAATGAACTATAATAAAAATATCAAAAATCACTTCAAAAAAAATTTTTCGCGATTTAAATTTTTTAAGTATGAAAAAAATTAGAATAAGGAATCTTTATCACTAAGACTTTAAAAGTTCATAATAAAGAATAAAGAAAACTATTTAATATTTAAGAACTTAAGTTTTAATGTAAAAAAAATTATTAAAACATTCAAGTTAAATAATTCCGACTCTATAAAAACTAAAATTTTGATATAATATAATTTATAATTAGTAAAAAGAACTAAGTAACAAATATAAAATTAAAATTAAATTTCTAATCTAATAAAAAGTCTAGAATAAATTTATAAATAGAAATAAATTCATATGTAATTACAAATCTTAAAAAATTATAATAAAGTCGAATTAAGGGAAATATAATTATTAATTTATCAAAACATCACTAAACAAAACTTTTAAACAAATAAAATATAATTTACGATAACAGTATAAAAACTGAAAAGTAAAAGTATTAAACTAAAGATTCTATGTATACTATCGTATTCAGAATATTTAATATCGTTAATATCTAAATTTTTATCCAAAAATATTATCAAATCAGTATTTATTATATGTATCATTTGGATCCACAAAATTAATTTTTTTACTAATTTATATTTGTCCCTACTCCTTACATATTTATTAGTTATAAATTTATCATCTTCTTTTTGTTTTATACTTCTATATATCCTAACTCACTTGCATTTTTTTTTTCTTTGTTTTTTTTTTTTGTTATGTATTACGGATTGGAATTGCTTTCAAATTTGAACTCTCCTATGGACGCGGACAAATCTTAAACAAAAATGAAAATTCAAACACATATATACAAATCTTTAATAGAAATTCTATGTATACCATAGTGTTCAGAATATTTAATAACGTGAATATGAAACTTTTCATCTAAAAATATTACTGAATCACTATTTAACATACGTATCACTTAAACCTGTAAAATTGATTTTTTTCACAAATTTATATTTTTACCCCCTCCTTATTCCACTGTTGGTTATAAATTCATCATCTTCTCTTTATTTTATTTATATATATCCTAAACCTAAAATAATTATCAACTAACTAATATAATAATTTTTTTTCCATAAGTTACGGTGCAATTATGGAGCAAATGGGTACTTGTATGGTGTAGATTTCTTAACCCTTGTTTAGCCGAAAAACCTCCTCTCCACTTGCCTAATAATTGAGCCAATTTTTCAAACAAATACACAACATATACAAATGAGAATTGGACAACACACACACACACACATACACACTTAGAAAAATTAGAAAACAAACACACTGCACCGTATCATCCTCTTCTTCTTCTCCTTTTCCTCTCTTCTTCTTCTTCTCTTTTATATACACTAGAAGGAACAAGTAAATAGAAGATATTATTTTCAAGCTTAACATACTCCAAATAAAGCTCTAAAATATACCTCAAACACAACAAATACATATCTAAATTCGTCCTCCATTAAAGCTCAAACAAAATTTGGGTACAAGCTTTCCAAGGTAAGTTAACACACTTTAATTTGTTATTTGTTAAAAACTTTGATCTAAACTAACTCCTAGTGATCTTAGAATCATAAAATAACCCAAAGCAAGCTTCAAATCTTGTCCAAATAGCTCCAAGAAGGTAAGAACTCTTAAACTTGAGTTATACTTATTTAATCCGAAAATTGTAATTTAAGGATGAGTTTTGATGATTTGAGTTGTTATATGTGTAGAAATATCATGTATAAATACTTAAAAATGAATTAGAATGAATTTGGGCATGTAAAACAATAGAAAATCAGATCAAAACCAAGGTTGAAGATGATGAATAGTACCCTGATACTGTTCACATGAATAGTAACCAATATGTGCAGATTTTTTTTAAAAAATTAAATTAAATTAATTTATTAATTCTGATAGGTTGGTTAATTATTAAAAAAAATATATTTATTTTATTCTGAAGTGAAAATAATTTTTTTATAATTTTTGGAATTATTTTTAGTAATATATAGTTATTTAAGTATTTATATGTAAATACTTTAGTATTATTAAAAATGTAGAAAAATATATTATTTATTTTAGTTAGATAAAATAATTAATAATATTTTCTTTATTAATTCTGAAATATTATGATTTTTAAATTAATTTTTAATATTAGTTTTATTAGTATGAGCTATGTAAGATATAGATTATAAGTATATGTTTTAGTAATGTAAAAAGTGTTAAAAATTAATATTTTATTTATTACGAATTTTTATTATAAAATTAATAATTAAATTAAAAAAATGAATATCCCAAAATTAGGGAGAGGTAAATGACGTCCCCTGGATGAAGTCCCCCCTTCAGCGAGGACTATATATATATAATAATAAAAAATAATAATAATACAACAACAACAACAACAACACAACAACAACAATAATAATAATAACAACAACAATAATAATAATACTGATAAATTAATTTAATTAATCCAAATAAAATGATTATGATAATAAATATTCTGTAATTTATTTTAGCTAAAAATAATAGAAATATAACTTAAACTACTTATGTTATTAATGAAATGATATATAAAAATAAATAAATAAACAAATGAATAAATATTTTGATATTGATTTTATCATTAAAGTTTATTTTCTTAAGCAATGTTATTGCTTATATTATGAATAATTGTTGATCTATTACTAATATCACTAATGTTGTTAGTAGTAATATTAAAATTATTATTAAGCCTATTGATATTACCAATATAGTAGTAATTGATTTTGTTACTAAAACTATTAAATTGTTTTTGTAATTAAAATTATTTTTACTATTAGTAGTAATATTAAAACTAATATAATCACTATTATCTTTGATACTAGTGTTACTACTTCTTTTATAAGTATCACTAATACTAAGATTAGTATATTATATAAATAAAGATATGATTTTTGGTAACTAATAAAAATAAGATTTTCAAAATTAATAAATAATCTTTATATATAAAGAAAATATACAACAATGGAAAATTTTAAAGGCTTAATTTACGAGCAATGTGATCTCTAAAAATCACAAGATAAGTATATAATATACATTAAGAAGAACTCTGCGAAAATTAAACAATAGAAGATAAATAATAGTTACTATAATCCATTAACTAAAAAAACAATATAAAATCAATGATAATATCAAATAAATATAAAATTCTAACAATTAATCGAATTAAATGAAATAACCATGAAATTCCCAATTTATATTCTATATGTGTGTTAATAAATTTATACATACTTTTGATATGTATTGAATATGATTTTTTTTCATGATGAATTATGTGTTTTATTATTATCTTAAAATATTAAAATATTCTAGAATTTATTAAATATTTAGTTCATAAAATTTTAATTGTATTCATATGTGTAATTTATGATTTGAATGTGTTGAATTAAGTGGAGGAATGCATGTAACTAAGTCCTTATGTAGTAGAATTTTTAGGCAAAAAAATAAAGCTATTAAACACTCATTAAGGCCTTAAGACAATGTCATTAAGTAACAAAAGGTTAAGTCATTAATTGCCTTAATTACAAATGCCTTAAAAGTCAAACAAGTAGATAATATCAACTTTATTATTGCAAAATTCGTGCACAAATTTCAGACCACCAAAACATGCCTTCAAAAGCTTCAAAACCCCATTTTCTTCTTCTCCAAAGCTCTCCTATAGGATCTATGTAGATAAGCTTTCATTTTCTATATTTTTCACCATCAAAAGCATGCTAGAGGATCACAAAACCAAGCCTTGAAGTTCTTGTGGTAAGTGTGTTCTTCAATTTTCTTTTCTATGCATGAATATGTAGTCTTGATGCCATATTTGTTAAATTCATGCTTCATGATGTTTTGATGGTATATGATGTGTTATAGGACTAGAGTGGTTAGTTTTATGTGCTTAGGATGAGTTTTGAAGTGTTGGAAGTGTTGGTGAATGCATGTGGTTGGATGACCTAATATTGAAGAAATGATGAATAGTGATTTGGAGTTGATGAAGTTTTGGAGATGTTTGGTGTTGTTTGAATGATGGGATGATCATATAACAAGCTTTAGAGTAACTTGGAATGAGTTTAAAAGAATTTTAAGAGGTGTAAAATGCACTTTGAAAACAGGGGATTTCGTAATTTTTTTGGTCCAGTGTACACAACCTGTGTACATGGTGTAGGCCTTGAAATTCTTAAAAGTTGCTCTCGGGTCATTTTTTTAACCCAACACGGCCTCCGTACACGGGCCGTGTACCCGGTCGTGTAGACTTCCCCTGTTTCGCAGCTCTTTGTATTTTAGCCGTAACTTTTTCATCCGATCTCCGATTGAGGTGATTCAAGTTGCGTTGGAAAGCTAAGGAAAAGATCTAAAACTTTATGTTTTAAGATTTTACAAATTACAAAAGTATCAGTGCTTAAATTTAATTCTTTCCAGCTGATACACTTTCCAACAAAGTTTAAAACTTATTGTTGTTTGCTAAAAGTTGTTCAAAGCTTGATAAATGGTCATTTAAGTATTTGTTGAGTATTGTATGATAATATATGATATCTAAATGCTATGTGATGATGTTATAATGATTTATTTGAATTTCTTTGGATGATTATACTAGAGCTTTGATGAACATATATACTTGAACTAAGTGTGAGTTTGCAATTATTTTTGTTACAGTGATTGATTCCCTTTCGGTTATTCCCATTGACTCTCAAGCTAGTACAGGTACGCAGTGACTTGCTTGTATGTTTGTTAGGGTAGACATACTTAAATTTGATATAAATTCTAAATGACTTAAATATATTTGAATTGCTTGTGTTTTTACCGTTGAATCCGGTCCGAGGAGCGGTAACTTATCATGATGCAATGATATGTTAGTGTAGGCGCTTAGGCCAAAAGTCATGATGCAATGACTAGGCTCGGCGGATAATCGATAGGAAAATGTAGTAACTGAGCAACATTTACTTATTCTTGAAAAGAAATAGTATAACTTAATTCAATGTTTATGGGAGCATGTGAATTAAATTATATTATGGATTGAGTTAAGTGAAGTTGGGCAACGCTATATAACCTATATGAGATTATTCTTTTCAGTGTAACGTTATCTAGGAGATATAGATATTCGGGCTATCTATATCAACCCCCTGAGCGTCGTGAGCGTTACTCAGGATCCCCAGAATCCCATGGCTTGTTCCGGAGTTTGAATACTCCAATGATGATTTGATTAATGATTTCTAATGAAAGATAAATAAAACATTTATGTTGCATTGCATTAGTCTAGGTATGATTGCCACTATGCTTTGAGTGTTGTTGCTGTGTACTGGGCCTCTGGCTCACTTTTGCTATTTTCAGGTGTTGATGATGATTGTTATGATGATATGGGATTCGGGTCAGATTGGGAGAAGTTATGGACGAGTGGGATGAGTAGGACCCTGTGGCGAGAAGTTTTTGAAGAAAGTTTTATTTTATGTGTTCGTTTAACAAATGTATTTTGTATTTTGGAATAGAGGCTTGTTAGTTAAGCTGGGTTGTATTAAAAGACTTAAAGTCTATTTTCTTCATTTTGTAAGACTTATGTATATTTTGTTGTGTCCTATGCTGGACACAAGGATGTAAATATTTCCTTAAACTATTTTATGTAAATAGATTACTCAAGTGAGTAATCCTTTTGTAAAAGCTTTTATAACAAGTTTTAGTAGTTTTAAACAAACAATTCACATAACTGTAGATTAGGACAACCTTCCATATAATACGAAAGTATTATATGTGGTTGGGGACTTAACTTGCTAAGTCTTAAGGATTAGCAGGTCGGGTCTTTACATTAAATATGGTATACCCATATCGTGGAATATTTAGAAATAAAAATTTAAGATTTTGCTAAACATAGTAAATGTACATATTTGTTATATCCAAACTCCATAATACATACGACTTTATTAAAACAATTTTTTTTAAAAGGTATAGATACTAAAATGTGCCCTTAAATAAATAAAATACTAAATATAAAAGACAGATATGATTGAAAGACAAATATTTAATAAAGAAAAATCTTCTATGTAAGGTGGTAAAACTTAAAGAAAGGTAAATCTCTTAAATAAAAATATATAAATAACAATTAAAGATCAAGAGAAGCAAAATGAAAATAAATAACAAATAATTATTTCTTACTATAAAGGTTAGAACATTAAAAAGTCCTTAGAAATAATAGAAACTTTATCAAATATAGAATATTTAGATATTCATAGGAATTCGATTAAATTAATAGACACCATAATAATTAAGTGTAATTTAAAATTATGTGATTAAAATTAACACCCTTAATTTTAGGAAGACTACTCTTATAGGAATAATCGTATAATAATAAATATATGCTATTTCATTCCATAGGAATATAAATCGGTTCTCGACTACCAGTAGCTTATTACAGCGATATAGCGAGGACCACAGGTGAGGGACTTTGACCTTATTATTGTTTGTGCTTGTAGTTAGTTGCATTGATAATAACATATCAAACTGAATTACATGTGGGTTTAGGTAAATTGCATGCTGCTTGGTGTATGTGGGATTGCCAAAACACCTTATTATAATTAACAATTTCATTGTATGATAACAATTGTATGGAGCATGTTGATGTTTGT
Source organism: Combretum micranthum (assembly GCA_024138025.1). Classification (NCBI taxonomy): domain Eukaryota; kingdom Viridiplantae; phylum Streptophyta; class Magnoliopsida; order Myrtales; family Combretaceae; genus Combretum; species Combretum micranthum. The sequence continues at coordinate 129,429 of JAMXBD010001885.1, forward strand.
CTATAATTGTATGATCGCCTTAAACCTGACTAAAAACTATTGGTACCATAAAACGAAATGGACATGCATCGCATATATTGCATTTTTGAAAGCGTAGTAGTCTATTACGCGTTGGCCATCTGGGACTCTAATAAACGCTTGGTATGCCTATATGGAAAATAGACAACGCAAGGTTACCTTTATCCTATTGGTACCATAAGAACTAAGTGGTAAATGAAGGACGCCGCTTATGGTATTGCTTGGATGACTAATGCTTAGGGAGTTGCTAAAGGTATGTATAGGGGATGGTTTGTTAAGCTATCATATTAAAAGCGATAACCCTAATACGAGAAATCATAGATTCCTCTGTATGCTTGGCTTCTTCTGGATAGACTATGTACTACTGGTTCCTTCAACCCTGATGAGAGGGGTAAATCTCCATCCTGCTTTGGACTCTGGATTCTCCAGGCTTGTATTTGTTCATATGCTTGATGTTGCATTACATATGTTTGCTAATTAAACTTGATTTATATTGTTTGATATGTGGACTGATCAGATCATCTCACTGAGCGTGTGGTTCTGCTCACCCTCCAACAGTCTTTGTGCAGGTATAACGTTAGCTGGGATTGGGTTAAGCATGAGTGAAGAGTACTACATCAAAAGACCTTGCTGAAGATAGTTTCATAGATTATATTGGTCTTGAAGAATAAATTAGATAAATTGTATAATTGATTAAGATTTTGTATTTTATTGGTTTGATCTCAATTTCATTATTTGGTAGGGGATACCAATTCTCTGCGGTTTTGACAAACTAAGGAAAATCGAAATCCTTAGTATTTATATAATATATTGGTATGACTACATACATGCAACAATTCTAAGATAGAGTCTTGTAATATCTGACTTGCAAGGCGGTTCTCATATTACGGGTGTACACGTGTTATGATGACTACAGGATGATACTACTAGGCCCTATTTTGGGGCATGACACCTCCATTCATAGTTGAGCTTCAATTGGCTTCCCAGGCTTTGGCTTAAACTTATACACCAAATCTACAAACTTATTTAGGCTAAAAACATCAACATGTTGGGCATCATTTCCTCCATTACCATTTTGTCTATGTGTCCCCTATCTCTAAGCCTTAACATTAGCTTGTATCATATGCAAATCCTAACACATATTCTGGTGTTGTTGTGCAATTACCCTTGAAAGGGTATTCACAATGTGCGTGAGTTGAGCAGCATCAACTGGCACTTGTTAGCCTATAGGTAAGGGTGGTGGTTGTAAACCCCCAAATTTTTGCGATTGTTTAAGCTTAAACCCTAATTAGAAGGTCAACCAGAAACCCTAAAATCAACAAAACCCTAGTTAGATGTAACAGTTTAAGTCCGGCAATCCCGTGTTTGTAACCCTAAGTGAGTAAGTAAGAGATTAGTATGTAGAATAGTTCGTAATTACATAAAAAATCTTAAAAATATCATATTAGTAAAACCGCAATTCGTTTTGTACCCAAACAAATACAATTTTCAAAAAACCTGTCCTAGGACTCGGAATAGTAAAAATATTCAGAATATACCGTTACACTTGTAAAAATATATGGTTTTCATAAATATCAGCTCTATAATTTTTCGGTAGCTAAAAATATCATATATCTCATTTGTACACATATTTTCTTACTACCGTTACTTTATTAGTTACATCTACTTTACATTATACTATTTATTACTATTCTATACTATTCAACTATCTCTACTTTTTCTAACACCTATTCTTACACTCTACAAACCTATTTTCTTTACTTTTTATATTTCTCATAACTTTATACTCATCCATTTAGAAGAAGAATCGCAATGGCCACGTGAGTTTATTTCCTTAAATTATGTAGTTGATTGTGCTTGTAGTATAGATGCACTAGAATTAAGGAAAGAAAAATGCTATGCATGTAAAGTTGTATGAAAGAATACTAAGAATATCAAGGTGGAAATTTGTTATAAAGAATTGATTGTCTTAGTATAGAATTTGATATGTCTAAAATTCTATGATCAGCTTAAAATTGATAATAATGATGCTATGATATCCTAAATAAATCAATTCATGCATACCACGAAGTGAGTCACATTGCATGGGGTTATTATCCTTGGGTGAAAAGGATAGTAACACGGTTGAAAGCAACACTTGGCAGCTATGACCGAAAGCGTTTTCTTGGCGACATGGAATTAAACCAATGCTTAGCGGTAATCCGAAAGCATGGCTCAACCCGGGTAGACTTAATATGCTTGGCGGTAATGATTGAAAGCATAACTTAACTAAAACTACTCGTTTTGAGATTACTTATCACCAAATCCTGAATAGAGGGTGTAAATCTATTCAACATATAGTTCCCGAAAAACTATATGCCTTGCTTACTCATATGTATGTTGCATTTCACTTGAATACTTAAATAACTTGTTTGAATTTTGCTAGTTAAGTATTTACTTATAGAAATAATTCTCACAAGCCTATTAGCTTATACCCCTATAGATATCTTTTGTAGTTTAGCTATTTGTGGTTGAGGCCACGGGAACCTTGCAGTTAGGTATTTTCCTTTTTGATAAAAGGAATTTTTAGATGAAGTTTAGCATTAGTTTAAATGTAGACTTCATGGAAAATTTCTTGTAATAGACTATAGTTATTTTGGCGGAGGAATGCCCCCAAGACTTGTAAGGCAATTATTACAAATGAATATTATGATTTTCATTTCTTAATTTGTTATCGTATCTTCTTAAGCTTCATATTTCAAAGTATGGTCCTGTAAATTTGTGAGAGCATACGTTACACTTAATATCGAAGCTTTTGGGAATGAGTAAGGTTGTCATGCTTAAGCTTTGATATTAAGTGTGGTCGAATATTACTTTTAGGGTACCATTTAGGACATGACAATCCCTATTTCTTGAGTAATATTGATCTAGGGTTAGCATATTTCTAGTTGATTTGGTGCGTCATATCCTTATCAACTTCGATCACATCTTTTAATTTCTTGTATTCTAAATACAAAAACCATATAAAAATAACATTTTTATTTTGTCTGATCATTCGATTTGTGAGATCTGCTACATGCCTCTTTGAGATCACTGTGTCTAAGGTTTTAGGCACATAATCTTTTGGAATAAAATTTCCCACCCTCACTTAGATAAAACCTTAGACAAAGTGATCTCAAATGGGCATGCAACAGATCTCACAAATCGAATGTTAAGACAACATAAAAATGCTATTTATATATAGTTTTTGTGTTTAGAATACAAGAAACTAAAATATATGATTGACATTGATAAGGATATGATGCACCAAATCAACTCGAAACATGCTAACCCTAGATCGATATGATTTAGGAAATAGGGATCACGATTTGTTTGCTACAATCTGTAAATATATTGATAAGAACGAGTTGTTCACAATGATCGCAAGGATCGATAAGAATGGATCTTGCCACAATCAAACAAAGTGATTGGTAAGAGAATGTTAGAAACAAATTCAAAAATAATAGCAACAAGAAAATAAAGATCACACAAGAATTTACGTGGAAAACCCTTTACGGAAAAAAAAAAAAACCATGGGTAGAGGGAGAAATCCACTATAATTGAAGTTGGAATACAAGTTTGAGAGAGAACTACTCAATTCTAATCAAGTCTCTCTAAAGCTCTCAATACAATTTCGTGTCTCACACTTTTTCACACTTAACACCCTAGAAACAACACACACACACGCGCGCACACACACACACACATATATATATATATATATATATATGTTATAGGATGAAAAGAAAGGATGGCATGAAAGCCATCCTAAAAGCTGACGGTTTAAATGTAAGTTGGCACTTAGGCCGACAGCTTAGCCATAAAGGCCGATAGCTTAGGACATGTAGGCCGGTAGCTTAGAGCCAGCCTACTCCTTCTAGAGTCGACAAAAAAAATCCAACACTAAGACAAATTTAGGTTGGCCAAAATGCATCAGAGCTGGCAGCTTTTGATTCGATTTTGGGTCACATTTTCAACAAAGAAAACAAAGAGAAAATTCTCACTAGGGTTTCAATAATATCTAAAAACTAAAAAGTCTATTACATAAAAGTGTATTTATAGTAAAACCTTTAAACAAGGCAAAAACTATTTAAAACTAGTGAAAATAATAAAGGATAGTTCAGCCAAATGCATAAGCTGTTGTCCTATAAAGTAAGATGGCAGCCTATAATTCAAAGATGGTGGCCTAAGTGGCAGCCTACATGCCATGACATCCAGTCTTCATCTGCTCATCCTTTTGAAGCACTAACACGTGTAGTTCATTGAAGTCATAATATATGGATGGAACATCAACTAAATTAGCTTCTTCTGACTCCAAATTGTCAGACAAAACTTACATCGTAGGGTTCTATAGTTCTCGAGCTCGGCCTGTACTCATCAGTCTTATAACTTGATTGGCCTGATTCCCATTAGAGTAGATAGCTCAAAATGTCATATGTGATAAAAGACATTATAAAAGGATCTCATAAGAGTATCAAAATCATATCTAAATTGAATGGAGCATTAGGTATCTCTTCAAAACATAAGTAAGCCTTACTATATGAAAATTCTCTCAAAATAGATAAAAGAATTTAGTAGATCTAATAATCATTGTCTGCAAGCCACACCATGACGTTAGACCCATACCCCATATAATCATAATGATGAACATCATTAGCATCATCATAAGTCTCATCATCAAAATCTAAAATATAAAAAGAATTGAGCTATAAAGCCTAGTACATAGTGACATAAGCACATGCGATGTGTACACACAAACCTAATTTGGCAATCAGTACCCCATTAATTTATATCATTAATTAAGATTCAACAAACAACAATGGAGTACTCATCGCCCTAGCAACGCGATAGGGAACAGAATGGGTCCTAAGTAAATGCATCTACTTAAGGGGTTGATAAGACAAGTTGATGCCTAATTGACGGGAAGAGAATGGGAAGGAAACTATCCTCACCTTAGGTTAATAGTCATTATTTAGACATTAATCAGTCTAATCATTCAATACCTGATGTTTCGATGAGTCCTACTCCTCTAGACCACTCTTGAATGCAAAATCACTTTAGAGGGTTAACCATATGCTGATATTAAAAATCCCCTACCTTGAATTAGCTAGCTACTAAGTCACCATCAGTGACTTAAGTGCCTAAGTATCGTGTTAGAGCCTTATGACTCTAATAAGGGTGTCGCTCTTTCGTTCGAGATGACCATGCACTCTTAAGCATAAGTTAAGTAGTTTTTTAAGTATTGGTCAGGTTTAATGTCTATCCTAGCATTCAAAGTACAAGTCACTATGTACTTAGGATAGTGAATCACTCATAATGAAAGTTTTGAATGTAATGTAAGTATAATCAATTAAAATGTTTGTTGTGTATTAGTATAATGATAATTATGAGCAATTCAATCCTTTATATTTATACACATATATACCATGTTATTCCTATATTAGGTTATGAATATTGAACTATAAGAATAATCGAAATTTTATTATTTTTTTAAAGTTAGGTTAATGGGGTTTCCTATTTAATCCCACACTTTTTTTACGATAATTTAAATTAAAAGATATCAATGTAGTTTCATTTAAGGTATCAATGTTTCAAATTATTAAAAGGGGAATCAATATTTGGCAAAGTAAATCAAATAAGGTATCAATAGTCTATAAAATTTTGCTAGAGTATCAATATTTGGATTAGTTTTCAATTAAATTTTCTTAATTTTTTGTTAATAGTCAAATATTGATACATTATTTGATTTACTTTGCAAAATGTTGATGTCTTTTTTTTACCACTTTAAATGTTGAGACCTTAAATGCATTTATCTTCAAATGTTAATTCCTTTCTTTAACCACTCGAAATGTTGATACCTTAAATGAATTTATCGTTAAACTTAAATGCATTTCTATATAGTTTACCTTTTTAACTGAGGCCACTAATGTAGTGATGATGATGATGATGATGATGATTATTATTCACTTGTCATTGAAGCAGACCAAACCAATGGGTCAGTAATAGTTCGGTGCTGTCTAAGTAATGTTAGTGCGATTCAGGGGCTTCATGAATTGACCCTCATGCCAATTGATATGAGTTGACTCAAATTGTGCATTGACTTGGATAAATTTGGATTTTTTCAGTTAGATGAATTTTCTCTTAATCAGTTTCCAAATTTCTTTAAACCTAAGAGTTAGGCATTATAATTTTAAGAATCCTAAATTGGCTTCCTATAAGAAAAACTTTACTTCTAAAGAAATTCACTATCATATTAGGTTTCATTAGGTATTATTAAATTTGTAAATTATTTTTTATAAGCCCAACTTTTTTATTATCCGAAAAAAAGGCTATTTATTAATTGTCTTATTAATAACTACTTATTTTTTCCATTAGTTGTTATTTAGGTCTACATTATATTAATTGATATATATATATATGTGTGTGTGTGTATCTCTATTGAGTTCAAAAAACTCTTAAAACTGTTTTTTTTTTTTTTTTGTGGTTATTCCCATGTCGAAAATGAGCAACTAGTACAGTTGTCTTTCAAAGAAGATAAGAACAATACAAAGCAATAACAGAGACATTCATTATTGTCTTTATGTATATATGTATACACTTTGTACCATGTAAGGAAAAAAAAATTATCCATATCATTAAATATAATTTGGATAAAGGCACTAGAAGTGCATGTACATTTGATTTTTTATAATTTAGTATCTAAACTTTTAATTTTAGTGATTTAGTTTTTTTAGTTTCAATATAGTGTCTTTATTAGCAGAAAAGTTGACACAATTATAAGATTTTGCATTTTAGCGCAAATACTTTAGTTTTAATTGTATTTTGGTGTATATACTTTAGTTTTAATGCATTTTACTCTCTATTTACTAATTAATTGATTAAAAATTAAAGGAAAGTTATGTATTAATTCATTGTAAATTAATTTTAGATTTTTTAATTGATATATTATTTTAGAAATAAAAAGAAATTTTTTTATATATGATAAGCTTGGCCATAAATAATTTTTCACATGTAATGTTCGATTTTTAAAATCTTATATCACTAGAAAACTCTCAATGTCAATTTTATTCAAAAATAAGGTCTTATTATGTACTCTATGATAAAATAGAGCAAAGAAAATTTGAAAAAGATTATAACTTGTAAATCAAGTGCCATTTGTCTTGTAACATGAATTTTCAAAAATTTTAAATAGTTATAACATTTGTTTAAATTTTCTTTTGTAGTGTCCTAAAAAATTCTTCATGACATTCTTGAAAAATTCCTTTCTCAATTTAGGCACGTGACTTAGTCAATATAAATCTTTCAATCCTAAGATTGATAGAGACTTTTTGAATAATTTCATAAGAGTTTTTTAATGACACTATAAGAAAAAAAAATCTAAAGAAATATTGCAATATATAGAGGTATATTATTTAACAAGTTAAAAAAATTATGTTATAAGGAAAATGACACATGATTCACAAATAATAACCATTTTCAAATTTTACTTGGTTTATATTATCTTGCAATATATGGTAAGATCATATTTCCAAATATGGAAAATATCAAATTTAGAATATTAACTTTACATAAAATTTTAAATGGGTACCTGAATAGTAAACCCTTAGAATTTTCAATTAGTTTTAATACAAACCTTGGAATTGAAACTAGGACCAAAACCCTAAAATTAATTCAAGTAAACCCTAAACCCTAAGAACACTAGACTTAATCGAACATAGCAAAGCAACCCCACATTGTCAGATGAATTAAATAAATATATAGAAATCTTATAAATAAAATGTTTTGGACAACTCCTCCCTAAAATGAGAAAAGTTTTCAAAATCCTAATCGTTCTGAAACCTTAAATAATACAACTTCATCCAAGATTGTCAACATGCCAAACAAGGCAACATAACTGGATAACAATTAATAATAAAATAATATTAAATTAGTTTTTAAATATATTAGTATATTTTATCAAATTATAAAAATGTTAGTTGAACTGAATTTTGCACGTATTGTATTTTCAACCAGTATTATTTGTCTTATTCATTGTACTTTATTTACTATTCACTTAATCACTTTTATCATTCTATTCTTACACCGTACCTATTTTTACACACTTCTTACTTAACACCATACTCAATATACTTTTCTTTAACAACTAATGTACTCTCTCTCACTCTCTCCCATTAAATGGCAACGACCATACACGAACCACCCCATACCCCCTCCTCCCTCAACAATTCCCTCTCTTTTTCCAATTTTTCTCTCAATCTTTAAGCCACTTTCTCTCTCTCTATCTCTCTCTCTCTCTCTCTCTCTCTATGTAAACCCCTAAATTTTCTGAACCAGTTTAGCTTAAAACCCTAATTTAGAATTTAAACGGAACTCTAAAGTCAACAAAACCCTAGTTAAACGTAATAGCTTAAGTCCGGCAATCCCGAATAAGTAACTCGGAGAAAGTAAGTAAGAGTTTAGTGTATAGAATAGTGCGTAATTACCTAAAAAAGCTTTAAAAGATCAGATTAGTAAAACCGCAAATCGTCTTGAACCCGATCGGACACAGCTCTTGAAAAACGTGTCCCGGGGTTTGAAATAGTAAAAATATTCCGAATATACCGTTAGACTCGTAAAAATATAAGGATTTTAAAAATATTAGTTTTATAATTTTTCGGCAAGTAAAAATAATAGATATCATAATTATACACATATTTTCTTACTACCGGTACTTAAATTATCATGTCTACTTTACATTACACTATTCATTACTATTATGCACTATTTTTTTATCTCTACTTTCTCTTACACCTACTTTTACATACACCATAACCTATAACCTTTACTTTTTACCTTTCCCATAACTTTATTTTACATCTACCTTACTTATTACTTCATTTAATTAATAAAAATACAAAAAATAAAACACAATCTCTCTCCTTTATACTATGGCCGCCACCCCCCTCTTCCCTCTTTCTCAATTTTGTTTCAATTTTCTTTTATTTTAATTACTCAAAAATCACTCCACATTTTCCTATAAATACCCCTATCCTCTTTCACTTCTTTCACACAATTACTACTCACAAATTCTCTACTCAAAACTCTCTTCAAATATCCTCCCAAAACTCTCTCAAAATAATTCCAAAACCACTTTCAACCTACAACAAAACCCATAACCATATAACACTACCAAAACCTTCTTTAGGTAAACTTTCTTATTATTTTTCTTCTCCTCATGTCATGTAACTTCACATGACCATGGTGTGAGTTTCCAAAGACTAAGTGTTATGAAAGCTACATTATGTTCATGTATTGTTCTTGTTCGTGAAAATTCATTATGTTTATATTGTTTTATTTTGTTCTTGTTCTTGTTATTGTTATTATATCTAAGTATTATTATGCATCTATATACATATATATACATATTCTTTAGAGCATATAAGCTCACTTGCAATTTATTTATTTTCATGCAATGTAATTTATTTATTTATTTCATTGCAATTTATTTGATTCTTACTATTTTAAGACTAGTCTCTAGTCTTAGACTTATTCTTATCAAGTCAAAACAAAATTTTCTTTATTTTATTTTATTTTCTTTTGGGACTAATCTATTTCTTAGTCCCGGGAGCCTTCAAGAAGCTAAGACTCCCAATACTTGACTTTATTTATTATTTATGTTAATTTTTTTTTTTGCTATTATTTTTCATAAATCATGTTCATTAAGATTGTTGTCCAAATTTTTTAAGTTCTAAAAATAATTAATAAAAAGGAGATTTTATCACTTAGGGATAAGTTTATAGGAAATATAAAATCTATGGTTTAACAAAAATAAAGTCATTCCTTTTCAAGTTATTAAAAGAACTCACTACAATTTTAGAAACTATTTTTGTATGAAAAGCTTTTTAAATCATTGGTTATTCCACTTTGTTTTTCAAAAAGAAAATAATTTTTGATACAAAAATTATTTCTATTAAAAACATAACATAAGAAAGGAAGGGGAATTTTCAAACTAAGATCTTTTTAAACAAATGGTCAAAGAAAATTTGTATAGAAAATAAATAGGAAAAATAACACTAATATAGAGAATGTAGAAAAGAAGAAAATTACTCTTCAAAAAGTCATCTAGGAAAAAATAAATAAGTCAAACATAAGGAAATTCTTTGAAAACAAAAGAATTGAAGTACTTATTTTAAAAATTTACAAAATGATTTCTCTTAAACTATAGATTTTTAAAACACCAAATTGTCATTGTTTTACTTAAAGAAACATGAATGGACAACAAGAAAATTCGTAGTGAATCTGATCACCATTGTTTCAAGGCCTAAAAGGTTTAGTTTGATGAAAATAGTTTTAAAAATGGATAGATCTTTTCGAGTAGGTAGAAATCGGTATATTGTATGCGCAATTCTGAGTTAAAATGACTAAGTTATTGCCATTTTAAATTGGAACTCTCCTTTATACGAACTTTGACGTTCTCATGACATTGTTTTGTCAAAATTCAAGAATATCAACAAGAAATACTCATTTTGGGTATTTTCTTTGATTAGGTGATTTCGAGGAAGAATACCTTTACCCCGAGGACTATTTCGATTAAGTGGAGTGTGTGGGTGACTCATCCGCTAGAGAAATCGACGTCTTGGCATTGTGAGTTTATTTCCTTAAATTGCTTTACTTGTTGTGCTTGTAATTTAGTTGCATTAGAATTAAGAAAAGACAAATGGAGATGTATGTAAAATAATTCTTTGAAAGAATTCTAAGAATATCGAGGCTGAAATTGATTTAATGTTTGTTTTAGTATAACACTTGATTTGTATAATATTCTTTGATCACCTTAAATATGATAATAATAATGTTTTGATATCATAAATAAATGGATTCATGCATATCATGAAGTGAGTTACATTGCATTGGGTTATTATCCTTGGTGAGAAGGATTGTAGCTTAGGTCGAAAGCAACACTTGGTGGAGTAACCAAAAGCGGTTGCTTAGTGACATGAAGGAAATGCTTGGCGGAAAATCCGAAAGCAAGGCTCAATTCAAGTAGACTTCATATGCTTGGCGATATTGGTCGAAAGTATAAATCTTTTTAACTAAAACTACTTATTTTGAGGTTACGTATCACCAAACCCCGAATGGAGGGTGTAAATCCATTCAATATATAGTTCCCGGAAAACTATATGCTTTGTTTGCCCACGTGTATGTTGCATTCCATTTGTTTGATTAAACAACTTGTTTGAAATTTTGTTACAAGAAGTTATTTATGAAAATAGTTCTCACTAAGCCTATTAGCTTATACCCCTAGAGATATCTTTTGTAGTTCACATATTTGTGGTTGAGGCTACGTGGACCCTACAATCAAGTATTTCCCTTTTAGTTAAGGAATCTCAAGATAAAGTTAGCATTGGATAAGTTGTAGAAATACTCTTGTAATATATTTGTAAATAAGGGAAATGTCCCTAAGCTTTGTAAGATCACTATTATGAATCAATGAATGTTATGAATCCTCTTTTCTTAATCTGTTCTTATATCTTCTTAAACTTCATAATTCCATGTATGGTCCTCTAAATTCGTGAGAGCACGCTTTACACTTAATATCAAAAGCTTTTGGGAGTGGCTAAGGTTGTCATACTTAAGCTTTAATATTGAGTGTGGCGGATTATTACGTTTAGGGTATCCCTTGGGGCGTGACACTCTCTTTCTCTTCAAACACATAAACTCACTCAAAATCCTCTCCCTTCCCTACCTCTCTTTCCCGTCACTCTCTCCCTCAATTCTCCCTCTCACATTTCCACTTCATTCCTTAGGTAAATACACTAAACTCTCTTCCTATATTTTGTTTTATAAGATAAGTATGTGTCTTTTATGCAGGTGCCACATAATATTCCAATGATGCATCATGCTAGTGAAACCATGAAAATACTCTATAAAATACTTGAGGGGTAAATTGAGTTTTTGTCCAAAAAATCTCAAACGATTAATTTTAATACACTATATTAATTTTAAATTTAATTGCAGTGGATAATACATAGTAAATTTACAATATAAGAAATTAAAGAGATATGGATAGAAATTTTCTGTTCAGATTGAACGTAGAGTTCAACCCATTTCTTACTCTACATGATCTACCAATGCCTCCAATCGAGGACTTCACTACCACTTTATTTATCACCATAGACAATCACGCACAAATTGAGCCATGCACCACTATTACAACACTTTAGGAAATAAGGTATTTCCTTTCTTTCACTAGATACTCTAATAAATATCAAATACAATAACAGAGCACTAAAATATTTTTCTCTCTCCTTTTTAAGATATACAAATTAATGAATAAGAGAATAAAAAAATTAATAATTTATTTATTTGCAAGTAAAAGCTCTTTTCACACTTTTGTACTGTTGAATCTTTTAAGGATAGAGTATATGTAGCCTTCAAAAATTCAAATGTCCATTAGAGATAATGTTTTTTAAGTCGCTAAGCATTATATGCACTTCAATAGCTTTGTTTGCCACATTGGCTCTAATATTTAAACTATCATGCCTTAAAGACTCGTCATGCCTCAAACTGTCGCATCTCATTTTTACCTCTACATGTCTTTGCTCACTTGAACTCCATAGAGTCTTGAATTCAAACTTGTTGTGACTTAGGACTTGTCGTACCTTAAATTTACCTTTGACCAATACTGTGCTTCTTGATCTTGTCAAGTCTTAGATTTTGAACTTGTTGTACCTTGAATAATGGACTCGTCAAGGCATTGGGGAACCCCTCGACCAACGCTGTGTATTTTTTAAACTTGTCGAGTCTTGGTCTTTGAACTCGTTGCGTGTAAACCCTTAATTTTTAGGGTAATATTGAGTTCAAACCCTAAATTGGAAAGTCAACCGAAAGCCTTAAGTCAATAAATCCTTAAGAAACCCTAGCGGTTTAGATTTGGCAACCCTATGTTCTTAAACCAAGAAGTGTCACGCGTCAAAGGGTATCCTAAATGCGACAGTCCGCTATATTCAATATTTAAACTCAAGTATGACAACCTTAGTACTCCATGAGTTTAAACACCAGGTGTAAGGCTCACGTTCGACATATAGGAACCATACTTTGATTCGAAATAGCTTAAGGAGACATACATAGCAAAAAGAAAGTAAAATAATAGTTATAGCTAGATTAGGCTATTACATGATCTAAGGGGCATACCTCCATCAAAATATTAAGAGTCCTTAAGTTCTCAAAAGTCTCTTACAACAACCATCATATATACATACATATATATATATATATCCATTTAGGAGATTTAACTAGAAGTCTACGCCTACATCTATGTCCTGACTTCTTCAAAAAGCTCCTTAGAGTCCAAAAGCTGTACCTCAAAAGTGGCTTCTCAGAGAAAGCCATAAATATTCATACTGCAATAGGAAACTATTGGGGTATAAGCTTACGAGTTTAGTGAGTCTCACTTCCCAAAATTAAATACTCAACAACAGTATGTAATAGACAAGTTATTGACAACCATATGAAATGCACAAACACGTGAGCATACAATACATAAGACCATCCGTAAATCTTATGTTGAATGGATTTACGCCCTTCATTCGGGGTTAGGTGTTTCAGGCCCATACAACCAACATTTAAATTTCTCACTTTTTATTGTGGTTGATATAAGTGCCCACCCACACCTATTTTTCATTTATACTATGGTTGATACAGGTGCCTACCTACACACATTTTTAATTCCGGCCTATACACCAAAATTTAAATTTCCGGCCATTATACCAATATTCGAGTTTATAGGCTCCTCATTGCCCAGCTATTATGCCTTCTTCCCACAAAGGTATAATAACCTATGCAATGTGACTCACATATGGTATTCATGTCAATTTAATTATAAGATCATGGCATAATAATTTAACAGTTTATGGGTGATCATAGATATTACTGACAATCCAATTCTACACTAAATAATTTAAATAATTACAACAAGCTTATTTCGATATTCTTATTATTCATTCACCCATAATAAAATCATATTCATACAATCAATTTTATCTTGTCCTAATTCTAATGCCACTAATATTACAAGCACAAGAACAAGCATAAGCATAAAACTTTAAGATAGTGAACTCACTTTGCCATGGCGTAGAAATCTACTTAATTGTAATAGTCCTTGGGGAGGTCTAGTCCATCTCCTAATTCTCCTAATCAAAAGAAATAACCTTAATGAGTATTTTCTATGGAATTTGAATGAACTTATAAATTCTATTCTATCAAGTTCATCAAAATTCGTCTAAGAGGAAATTTCAACTTAAAATGGCCATAACTTGGTCATTTTAACTTGGAATTTCTCATATTATATACCGATTTCTACCTATTTGATAAAGCTATCTATTTTTAGAGTTATTTCCAACAAATGAGGTCGGTTGTTCCATGAATAGTAGGGTACAAAATACTACACGAATTGCCCATTCCACAATTCAACTTTTAACCTCAAAACAAACATCATACTAAAGCTTTGATAGATACTTAGCTATCATTATATCTTGGAAGACTCTATTATATACATATATAACTCAATACCATGCATGATTCATGAGGGTTGGAAATTTCTAATTTCTCATGCACTTAGATAATGTCAACAAGAAGTATGTGGCATTACTTTTCTAACTGTTGGTTTCTCTCAATCAAGGATTTTAATGATAACAAAAGTAATGAAATAACGATTATCTTAAGTTATGTTTTGTCAGAAAGTTATCTAGAAAGTTTATTCAAGAGGATTCGAATATTTATAACAAATAGCAGAAGTTTTAGCAGAAGGAAAAATGAATAGTCAGAAGCTTCGGCAGAAGGAACGTTAGTTATGAACAAGTAAACAGATGAAAGGCAAAAAGAATGTCAGAAGGTATGATATGAAGAAAAACATGTTATTTGATATGATGAAGACCTAGCTCCAATGATTGAATATATTTGGGAAATATATTTAATCTGTTCCACAAAAGTTGGTTCATAATCCACAGGGTATTATTATTATTTTCAAACTAAAATAATTTGAGAAAGTCTAAGTGATTTGAAAATTAAATTGGAATAAGATTATGCAAGTGATGCTCGGATTTTTTTTAATAAAGGAATCATAATACATATACAAGATTTCAGGAGCTTGTCAGAAATCAGTTGGATTTTGAAATTTATGAGATAGGAAATTCGAAAAATAAATGTTCCAGACGTGATACTTTGAACAGATTCAAGACGTGATCAACAAGAAGAATATTTGAATTTGTTTGTTTGAGATTTTTATGCAAGATTATAAAGATCTGAAGTTATCTCAATCTCAAGGAAGCCTATCAGATGTGCAAAATTCAAATACAAGTGAAGATAGACTTGAAGAGATTTTGTATTCGAAATATCAGGAAACAAATCTTTAATTTTGTGAAAGATCAGGAAATGAAGTTTATCTGGAACGGCAGCAGATTGTTTTTCAATTGTCGAGGAGAACAAATATATACGAACAACTTCAAAACAGAAGGAAGAAAAAAAAAACAAGAAAACGAGAATTCAAAAGCATTCAAGAGCAAAATTACTATCATAATTTTTATTGTTGTTCATTTGCATTGTTCAAAAACCATCGACGACCTTTACTATATTTTCCTCCTCAGATTTACGAAATCATTTTTGAGTGATTGTGAGTTGCAAGTAGGCTCAGTAGATTGGTTGTTAAGAGAATCAAGCTGAGTGAATTGTGAACTTCTTGTAACTATTCTTATTGATTGGATTAGTGGAACAAAACCGGTGTGGATTACCGGTGACCCTGGCTTGGAGCTGGAAGAAAGGATTGACGCTCAAGGCGGAACCTCTATAATTCGTTTTGCATTTCTCTCTTACTCATCTCTCTTTAATTAGTGCAATTTTAATTTGTTTTATTGCATTTGTTCGTCGGTCAGAAGGTTAATCAGAGAGTGTTGTTCTTATTGTTCTTGAGTCAGAGAGTTGGTCAGAAGGTTCCGAGAGAAAGTTTTCAAACTTGAGTTTACATATTCGTGAGATTATTTATATAGGATTATTTTGGTTTATTTTTTTAAAGAAGTTATTCATCAAATTCATTTATTTTATAAAGTTCAAAAGCCATTTTAGTAGTATAACCAAGTGTGTGAAAATTTGTATAAAATTTTCAAAACAAAGTTTTATAACCAATTCACCCCCCTCTTGGTTATCATTTCGGGACCAACAATTGGTATCAGAGCGGTTCTCATCTATTTTTGAGTGATCTTTTCAAATGGCTGATAATAACATTGCTATCAATCGAGCTCCATATTTTGATGGAACAAATTATCTATATTGGAAAATGCGCATGTCTACCTACATAAAGGCTAATGATTATGCATCTTAGCAGGTGATTTCTTTTGGAGACACACAAGTGGTTATGAATGAAGATGGCAGCTTTACTGATGAACAATTGAAGCACATTGAGAAAAACAATAAGGCTAAGAATCTCTTACTCACTACTATAGCTCCTTCTGAATTCTATTTAAATTTTTCTTGTGAAACTGCAAAAGAATTTGGGATACACTATCCAACACTTATGAAGGAACTAATACTATTAAGGAAACAAAGATTAATTCTTTGTTGCAACAATATGAGTTATTTAAGATCAAACCTGAAGAGAAAATAAGAGAAGCTTTTAATCGTTTTACTGCTATAACTAATGAACTAACTTCTCTTGGAAAGAAAATGGATGATTCTGATTTAGTCAGGAAGATACTCAGAATATTGCCAAAGTCATGGGATGCTAAAAAGACAGCAATTGAAGAAGCCCAAGACCTGAACAAGCTAACTCTTAGTCAACTAAGGGAGAAACTATTAGCTTATGAGTCACACATTAACACAACTGAAGAAGCCGAAGGAAGCTCAAGAGCAATAGCTTTCAAAGCAAGGAAAATCACAAATGATGAAACTGATTCCGATGATGACAACATGGAGGAAAACATTGGCATGCTTGCAAGAAGATTGAGCAAGTTCTTCAAAGGTAAGAAATATAATAATTTCAATAAAACTAACAAAGCAAGTGCAGGAAAGAATTACAAAGAAAAAGAAGAAAAGAAAGAAAAGAAGGAACTCGTGTGTTACGAATGCAAACAACCTGGTCACATCAAATACGAATGTCCTGTATTGAAAAAGAAAATGAAAAAATTCAAGAAGAAAAGCCGTGCTATGATGGCGACATGGAGTGACCTTGATGAATCAGAAGGTGAATCAGAAGATACAAGTGACAATGAAGAAGAAGCAAATTTGTGCTTGATGGCTGCATCTGAGGTACATTCTGATTCCGAAGAAGATATAAATGAAAATGACATTTATTCCGAAATGAAGAAGTTACTTAAAGCATTAAAAAGGGCAGATGTAAAAATCACGAAATTAGAAGTAGAAAATAAAGCTCTTAAGAATGAAAAGGATGTTTTGCGTCAAACTAATAAACTTCTTATTGATGAAAATGATATTTTGAAAAATGACAATGAGAAGTTGTTTGTGAAAACTGACGGTGTCAAAAAGGAAAATGAAGTTTTGAAAACCGAAATTAAAGAATTAAAAGGAAGGGTTGAAGATCTTTCTCAATCGATAAAGAACACGTTCAACAAATTTAATGAAAGTGATAAGAAGTTGAACATGTTAATTGGGAGTCAAAGACCACCTTTTATCAAACATGGGTTAGGATATGAATCTGGAAATTCATCAAACAATATGAAAAAGACGATTTTTGTGAAAGAAAACAAACCAACGAATAATCAAGCTGCTGTCCATAACGAGAAAAGCAAGAAAGAACAGCAGAAGGAACATCAGAAGGTATGTTCAACCAAGCTATCCAAAGAAGGTACACCAGAAGGTACAGGTATGCTTATAATGATTATCCGACACATTATAATTATAAAAGAGGAAATCAAAGGTATTATCAACAACCATATGCATGTTCATTTTGTAATAAAGTAGGTCATATTGAAAAATATTGTTTCTATAAAAGAAACAAGCTCAGTTCATATCAAGTTAAGAAGCAAGATAAAACGAGCTTGACTTATCAAGGACCCAAGTTTGTTTGGGTTCCTAAGAAGGTTTAATCACCTTATTTTTTATTGCAGGAACAAGGAGCAAAAATAAAAGGAACATGGTACTTGGACAGTGGATGTTCAGGTCATATGACAGGAGATCCTACCTTGTTCACTAGCATAGTTTGGAAAGAAAAAGGGTATGTAAGATTTGTGTGATGATAGCCGTGGTAAAATCATTGGAACAGGTACAATTGGTTATCCCCCATACATGATTGAAAATGTTTCATTAGTTAAAGGATTAAAACACAATCTATTAAGTATAAGTCAATTATGTGACAAAGGATATCAAATGAACTTTGAGAAAAACAAATGTTTTGCATATAATTCTGATGGAATTAAATTGTTTGAAGGATATAGAAAAAGAAATGTATATTTAATTACTCCATCTGATATGAATGTTGAATGTTGCTTTTTGACTATGAATGATAGCATTTATGTATGGCACAAAAAATTAGGACATGTGAATTTCAATCATTTGGAAAAATTATCTAAAAAGAATATTGTTGTTGGTTTACCTAAAATCAATATAAAGCATGATGTTAAGTGTTCAACTTGTTTAAAGAACAAAATGGTCTCAATTTCACACAAAAGTATAAATTTGATGACAACTAAAAGACCACTTGAACTTTTACATCTTGACTTATTTGGACCCACTAGAACATTGAGTCTAGGAGGAAGCAAATATGGTCTTGTAATAGTGGATGATTTTTCAAGATATACATGGGTATTCTTTTTAAAGCATAAATCAGAAACTTTTGAGATTTTTCAAAGATTTGCTAAACAAATACAAAATGAAAAAGGTTTTTCCATTGTTTCTTTAAGAACTGATCATGGAACAGAATTTGATAATGCATCATTTATATCATTTTGTGAGGAACATGGAATACAACATAATTTCTCTGCTCCATATACACCTCAACAAAATGGAGTAGTTGAAAGAAAGAATAGAACAATTCAAGAAATGACACGTTCTATGTTGAATGAAAGTAATATAGCTAAACATTTTTGGGCTGAAGCTGTAGCAACTGCATGTTATATCATGAATAGAGTATACATTAGACCTCATACTACAAAAACATCTTATGAATTATTTCGTGGTAGAAAACCATCTGTTTCATATTTTCATGTGTTTGGTTGTACATGTTATGTGAAAAAGAATATACAAAACCTTAGAAAATTTGATGAAAGATCAGATGAAGCAATTTTTCTTGGATATTCACAACATAGTTAAGCATATCATGTGTTTAACAAAACAACAAAAATAGTTGAAGAATCTATAAATGTAAGATTTATTGACATAAAAGATGATTTTGATGATGATGATGTTTTTACTTTTGAGAATAAAACTAATGATGTAAGTGAGAAGAAGGTTGATACAGCTGATATACATAATTTTGAAATTTTACAAAAATCTGCTGAGGCAGAAGGTAAGGCAGAAGGTCAGACAGAGAGTCAGTCAGAAGGTAAGGAAGAAGGTAAGCAAAAGTGAAATTTTGATACTCCTGAAAGTTCAAAGACTTGGAAATATAAATCTTCTCATCCACCAAGTTTAATTATTGGTGATATTGAATGTGGAACTAGAACTAGATCTAAATTACAAGAGTTTGAAAATCATTTTGCTTTGATATCTGAAATAGAACCAAATAACATAGATGAAGCATTGAATGATGAAAATTGGATAAATGCTATGCATGAGGAATTAAATCAATTCCAAAGAAATAATGTTTGGAATTTAGTCCCTAGACCTGAAGATAAATCAATTATAGGAACTAAATGGGTATATAAAAATAAATTGGATGAAAATGGTAAAATTGTTAGAAATAAAGCAAGACTTGTAGCTAAAGGATATTCTCAAGAAGAAGGGATAGATTATGATGAAACTTATGCACCAGTAGCTAGATTAGAAGCAATAAGGTTATTACTTGCTTATGCTTGTTATAAAGATTTCAAATTATATCAAATGGATGTAAAGAGTGCATTTTTGAATGGTTATATTAAAGAGGAAGTATATGTTGAACAACCACCGGATTTGAAGATCATCTTAAACCTGATCATGTTTTCAAACTAAGAAAGCTTTGTATGGTTTAAAACAAGCACCAAGAGCATGGTATGAGAGACTTAGTGAATATCTCATAACAAGTGGATATCAAAGAGGTGCTATTGACACAACTTTATTTTTGAAATATTACAATGATGATATAATTGTTGTGCAAATATATGTTGATGACATAATTTTTGGATCTACTAATGAAAAATATTGTCAAGAATTTGCAAAGCTTATGCAGGCTGAATTTGAAATGTCCATGATGGGAGAATTAAATTTCTTTTTGGGATTACAAATCAAGCAAACAAAAGATGGAATCTTCATTCATCAAGAAAAATATATCAAACAAATTCTGAAAAAGTTTGGATTTGAGAACTCAAAGGAAGCTGCTACACCAATGAGTTCATCTATAAGGTTAGATGCTGATTCTAAAGGTAAGAAAATCAATGAAAAACTTTATAGAAGCTTAATTGGTTCTTTGTTGTATTTGACTGCATCTAGGCCAGATATATTGTTTTCTGTGTGTATTTGTGCAAGATTTCAAAGTAGTCCTACTGAAACTCATTTAAAAGCTGTTAAAAGAATTTTTAAGTATATTGCTGGTACTGCAAAATTAGGAATTTGGTATCCTAAAAATGAAAATTTTGAATTAATAGGATATTCAGATGCTGATTATGCAGGATGTAAGATTGATAGAAAAAGTACTTCTGGAACTTGTCAATTTTTGGGAAATAAATTTTTCTTGGTCTTCCAAGAAACAAAATTCAGTTGCTTTATCTACAGCAGAAGCTGAATATGTCTCAATTGGAAATTGTTGTGCACAAATTCTTTGGATAAAACAACAATTACAAGATTTTGGTTTGAATTATAAAAATATTTCAATAAAATGTGATAATACTAGTGCAATCAATTTAACAAAAAATCCTGTGCATCATTCTAGATCTAAGCATATAGAAATTAGACATCATTTTATTAGAGATCATGTACAAAATGGCAACATATGTATTGAATTTGTCTCAACTGAAAATCAA
Source organism: Combretum micranthum (assembly GCA_024138025.1). Taxonomy (NCBI): domain Eukaryota; kingdom Viridiplantae; phylum Streptophyta; class Magnoliopsida; order Myrtales; family Combretaceae; genus Combretum; species Combretum micranthum. The sequence continues at coordinate 150,602 of JAMXBD010001885.1, forward strand.
TATGCTGATATTTTTACAAAACCTTTGGATAAAATAAGATTTGAATTTCTCAGAAATGAAGTTGGAATGTGTTTTCCTTTTTAAATTTACTTTATAAAATAATAATACATACAAACGATTTTTTTTAAAATAACAAAAAGGGAATAATTTAATGATGGGCGGCATTTTTTTAGACTCTTCGTATCCCACAATACATCTTTTTCCCTCTCAAAAACAATTCTTTTCTCTTTCTGACATACTCAAACCCTCTCCAAATCGAAACCCTAAACAATGGCAAGAAAATCCTCACGTCTCCTTCAAAGGGATTCAAATCCAAGAAATTACAGAAGAAATAGAAATTGAAGAAACACAGTCCATCTCGGAAAATCATGTAGAAACCACAACTAAAGATGGAACTCTACGAGAATCTCGTTCAAAGGAAAAGAACGACGAATCACAAACTGGAAAACAAACAAATGTGGATCCTCAACAGGCTGAGGAACGACAATCTGATGTCTCATGCCTGAGTCAGAAGATGACTCAGAGCATACGGTATCTCAAGAAGAACGAGTGCAAACCCCAGCCAAACGGAAAAGAGGAAAGAAATCTTTGATATCTTCTTCCAGATTATCCAAAAAGGTACGAGAATGCTCTTATATCGATTTCAAGTTTTTCTCGAACAATGGCTTTTATTGGAATCATTGGCTGAATAGGATTGGTTGCAAGAACCTGTGTCATGTTCTTGAGTAGTAGATGAAAGGATGATAAAGGAATTTTATGAACATTTGGCTCAGATAGATGATTTTCTTTAAAATCTAGAGCTGGAGGAAAAGTTGTTAAGATCACAAGGAAAGATCTTATAAACTGTTTTGAGATGAAGGATATGAAGGATGATAGGAAATTATTGACTCTGTCTAGGAATGAAATATTTCAAGAATTAAATGATGGGGTTGGAGTTTCAAGGAGAAGGATATTTTTTCCACTGATTTTGAATTGCTTATTCGGTTGTTACATAAAGCTGTTGTCGACTGTTTTGCCAAAGAATGGTAGTACCACCACCATTTCAACCGAAGAGGCTTTAATTGTTTTGGCAATCAAAAAGAACTTAGAACTAGATATACCCACCATGATTCTAAAACATATGTGGAGAACACGTGGAAACAGACCTTATGGGAATATTTTAATGAAGCTTTTCAAATACAAGAAAGTTACTTTGTCCCTAAATTTTACACCTACTGTTGGATTGAAGAAATTTGGAGAAACAAATTTAAAGAAAATGGGGATTCTTGTATCTGAAAAACTTTGGTTTTCCAAAGATGGTGCATGGTATAGACATTCTAAGTTTAGTAAATTCAGATTTGAATGGGAAAAGATAAAAGCTTTGGCTGAAGGAGAAGTGCTTCTTGATCCAGAAAGTGGGGCAGAGAGTGAAGCAGAGGATATTGCAGAAGGTAGAGAGGCAAATTTATCTTCTAAAAATACTGGAAAAGAGAAGATGAAAGGCAAGACAAAGAAATCCTATCGTGTTCGCACTGGTGGGAAGTTTGAGATTAGGGAAGGAGAAACTAGGATTGTTGAAAGTGAGTCAGAGAGTGACTCAGAGGATGTTGTTCCTCCACCTCCAGGAGAGACTTCAAGATCAGGCCTCGAATCTGCACTACTAGGCATCATTGATAAGAAAATCAATGATTTGAAGAACAGTTTAACAAAATCTATTCTTCAAACTATTGATTCACAGCAAAAGGTCGAGTCCCAGCATCTTGATCCACAACAGGACACACATCCAGAGGTTGTTATGGATGATCTACCTCCTGAGAATCCTGATCCAGTTGTTCCTCCCACTACCAGTGAACCACAGCTGTCTTCTCAAGTTCCACCCTCTGAAGCTTTGAATCAACAGACAGAAGAAGGTGTGCAGGCTCCACCTGATGAAGGAATCAAAGCTGCCTCTGCTGAACATCTCGAGTCAACTCCCTCTGAAGATTTGGAAGCTCTTCATAAGGTTGCTGAGGATATTCTCACTTTGAACCAAACAAAAACCTGACCAGCCACCTGAACTTCAATCTCAACCATGTTCCTCCCAAAAGACTTTCCCTCAAAGGAAAAAACAACAAGCCCGAAAGAATCATAACTCGACAATCAAAAAAAACTGATTTGCATTTTAGTTTTCAGAACTCCTTGAATATGTCTGTATTTTGATGTTTTTATTTTCAGACTCTGCACGTTTTATTTCAATCGCATGAATGCTTGTTTTTGCATATTCTCAGGGGGAGCATTTATTTATTTAATAATGGTTTCTTTGATGCTAACAAAAAGGGGGAGAAAGATAAACAAAATAATTATACTTGAACTGAACTGGATCTATGATTGATTAAATATGTTTTGCAGATTATATGTTTTGCAGATTATAAGTTACAATTTCTGGTTGAATGCGTTTCTGGATGAATATGTATGAATGCGTAATTTTTATTTATTTTGTTTACATATGGGTTTTGTTATCATCAAAAAGGGGAGAATGTTGGTTTCTCTCAATCAAGGATTTTGATGATAACAAAAGTAATGAAATAACGATTATCTTAAGTTATGTTTTGTCAGAAAGTTATCCAGAAAGTTTATTCAAGAGGATTCGAATATTTATAACAAATAGCAGAAGGTTTAGCAGAAGGAAAAATGAATAGTCAGAAGCTTCGGCAGAAGGAACGTTAGTTATGAACAAGTAAACAGATGAAAGGCAGAAGGAATGTCAGAAGGTATGATATGAAGAAAAACATGTTATTTGATATGATGAAGACCTAGCTCCAATGATTGAATATATTTGGGAAATATATTTAATCTGTTCCACAAAAGTTGGTTCATAATCCACAGGGTATTATTATTATTTTCGAACTAAAATAATTTGAGAAAGTCTAAGTGATTTGAAAATTAAATTGGAATAAGATTATGCAAGTGATGTTCGAATTTTTTTAATAAAGGAATTAATACATATACAAGATTTCAGGAGCTTGTCAGAAATCAGTTGGATTTCGAAATTTATGAGACAGGAAATTCGAAAAATAAATGTTCCAGACGTGATACTTTGAACAGATTCAAGACGTGATCAACAAGAAGAATATTTGAATTTGTTTGTTTGAGATTTTTATGCAAGATTATAAAGATCTGAAGTTATCTCAATCTCAAGGAAGCCTATCAGATGTTCAAAATTCAAATACAAGTGAAGATAGACTTGAAGAGATTTTGTATTCGAAATATCAGGAAACAAATCTTTAATTTTGCGAAAGATCAGGAAATGAAGTTTATCTGGAACGGCAGCAGATTGTTTTCAATTGTCGAGGAGAACAAATATATACGAACAACTTCAAAAAGAAGAAAAAAAAAAGCAAGAAAACGAGAATTCAAAAGCATTCAAGAGCGAAATTACTGTCATAATTTTTATTGTTCATTTGCATTGTTCAAAAACCGTCGAGGACTTTACTATATTTTCCTCAGATTTTGCGAAATCATTTTTGAGTGATTGTGAGTTGCAAGTAGGCTCAGTAGATTGGTTGTTAAGAGAATCAAGCTGAGTGAATTGTGAACTTCTTGTAACTATTCTTATTGATTGGATTAGTGGAACAAAACCGGTGTGGATTACCGGTGACCCTGGCTTGGAGCTGGAAGAGAGGATTGACGCTCAAGGCGGAACCTCTATAATTCGTTTTGCATTTCTCTCTTACTCATCTCTCTTTAATTAGTGCAATTTTAATTTGTTTTATTGCATTTGTTCGTCGGTCAGAAGGTTAATCAGAGAGTGTTGTTCTTATTGTTCTTGAGTCAGAGAGTTGGTCAGAAGGTTCCGAGGAGAAAGTTTTCAAACTTGAGTTTACATATTCGTGAGATTATTTATATAGGATTATTTTGGTTTATTGTTTTAAAGAAGTTATTCATCAAATTCATTTATTTTATAAAGTTCAAAGGCCATTTTAGTAGTATAACCAAGTGTGTGAAAATTTGTATAAAATTTTTCAAAACAAAGTTTTATAACCAATTCACCCCCCCTCTTGGTTATCATTTCGGGACCAACACTAACTTTATTTCTACAATTGCATCGTGTATATATACAATACCTACAAGCTATTGTCATGAAGGTTACAAGATGATTTATCTATATGTATATATATGTAGTATCAAGAATTCTTTTTGAAAAACTTTTACTTTGCTAAACTTTTGAAATTTACTTGACTTAAGAAAAATAGTTTTTTTTTTCTTGTAAAATCGTACTTGCTTTTATCAAAACTCAACCTTGATGACCTACGTAGCCATCACCTTCATTATTTAAATAAAAACCTTCATTTTGGAGTTAGAAAATAGATGTTTAATTAGGTGGTTTACCTAATTACGAATTTTATAAAAATTTTGAAAATGAAAACATGGGTTAATCTATTCTTGGAAACCATTCATTGTTGTAGGATTATACTTTGATAAACCTCTCTTATCTTTGTCAAAATTAGGTCTTTACTATATGTATCCCTTAGGACTTCCATTTTTTTTTTTTTAATAAAAATCGTTATTTTGGCTTTTGGAAATAGGTGTTTAAATAATGGTCATTTTCAAATCCGAATTTTTGAAAATTTCATTTGAGTTTGTTTTCTTTGTAAAACTCATTTAGTCTTTCAAAAACCATTTCCTGATCAAACCTACCACTTAAGGTTTCCATTTCTTTAATAAAATTTGTTTTGAAGTTGAAAAATGGGTGTTTACATTTCAAGCTTCTTTTATTACGAATTTAAAACTTGTTTTTGAGATTGCAACATAACTTTTGTAAACTTTTCCTTGTTTTGAAAATATTTCTTAGTGGATCTAAATTTTACTCTTCAAGATCACTCAATTATGATATCTATTTCCTAAGCTCTTCATTTTTAATGTAAAATACACATTTTAAGGTTAAAAAATAGGTTTTCTAAATATGGTTCCTTTTTTATCCGAATTTTCAAAAGTTATTTTTCTTGAAACTAAAGTAGATCTTGAGCTTTCATACTTTTCTACTATTATCAAGCTATTACAAGTTATTTACGAACATAAAACAAAAGTCTAATGCATTTATGAACTTAAAACAACTAGATCTAGTTTACTATACTAGTCATAAATGCATGAACACTATGATGGTTATGTGAATATAAATAGATGATGAATATATGCACAAATCATTAATGATAACAATATAACTTGATAATAAAACAAGATAATAGCAAAACAACTCAAATAACAAGATCTATAACATTGTGATGGCAAGGATCTCATGTTCAAGTGTTTCCACATCCCTAGCTTGACTCATGGAGATTTTTATGTGGAATCACACATGAATGAACATGCCATTACATATTTTTAAGGTAATAAGGTATAGATCTATTACCTATTAGATGTTTGGATCAAGAAACTTGAAGAAAAAATATGTGAGTGTGTGTGTATGTGAGTTATGGTTTTGGAGAGAAAGAGGAGAGAGTTTTTGCAAAAATTTTCTAAAGTAAGAAGGAAGGAAGAAAGAAAGTGAAAAGAAGTTGGTATAAAGGGATTTATATAGACTTGTGGTTTAGGATATGTGTAATAAAGAAAGGAAAATAAAACAAATTGGAGAGAGGAAAGAGGGAGGGGATTTACGCCGATTTCAAGAGGAAGAGAGGGAGTTTCTTCATCTTGTGTTGTGTAAGATTCAAAATTAATTAAGTAATTTAAGTAATGAAAGTTATATTAGAAAAGTAAATTGTAAGGAAAATGATGAAATTGTAAGAGTAGGATATAAGGATGTAAGAAATAGGTTATGGGTAGTTGTACTTGTGAATAGTATAGAAGAAATCAAAAAGTAGATTAGACATTTAAAGTATCGATAGTAATGAAAATACGATAAAAGTTATAACTGTGACTTTTATAACCCGAAAAATTATATAACTGATATATTTAGAAATCTTATGAAATATGAGTCTAACGGTACTAATATCATATATTTAATATTTCGAGCCCCGAGACATGCTTTTTGAAGTTTGTATACTATCAGGTTAGAAACACATCGAAAATTCGCTAATTTTATCTTTTAAAGCATCATAGTATTATTACGAACCAAACTACACCATTTACTCATATTTCGGCTCCTTGTTTTAGGAATATGGGATTGCCAAATCTAAACTACTATGGTTTCCTAGGAATTTGTTGACTTTTGTTCGGTTGACTTTTCGGTTTAGGGTTTGAACTTGTATTATCCAAAAAAATTAGGGGCTAACAAGAAGTTGAAATACGAGTGAAGAGTGTAGATTGGTTCGTAACAATATTAGGATGCTTAAAATATCAGATTAGTAAATTTTTGATCATTTCGAATCCGATCAGATAAACAAATTGAAAAGCATGTCTGGGGTCTCAAAATATTAAAAATATGTTATTAGTACCATTAGATCGTCATTTCATAAAATTTTCAAATATATCAGTTATATAATTTTTCGGATTATAAAAGTTACAGTTATAGCCTTTTTAGTATTTTCTTTACTATATGTACTTTAATTGTCTAATATACTTTTTGATTTCTTTCACATTGTCATCAAGTAAAACCACCCATGCCCTATTCTTACATCCTTATAACTTGTTCTTTCAGTATTTCATCATTTTCCTTACATTTACTTTTCCAATACAACTTTTGCTACAAAATTACTTAATTTAATTTTTAATCTTGCATAACACAACACACACATCTCCCTCTCTCTCTTGAAGAAACCGGCGCCCCCTATGCCCTCTCTCTATTTGTTTTATTTTTTTCTTTCTTTAATTACATAAACCTTAATCCATTTTCTATATAAACTCTTTTGTCTTCAACATTTCATTTTCTTTCTTTCTTCATTTTCACTCTTGGAAAACTTTGCAAACTCTCTCTTCTCCCCTCTCCATGCCGTGACACCGCTTCCCTCTAGCGCGTGCACATACACACACGCTCTTGTTTTCCTTCATGTTTTCTTACTCCACACATCTAAATAGGTAATAGATCTATACTTTACCACCTTAAAAACATGTAATGGAAAAATCATATATATGTGAGTCCACTCAAAATCCCCATGAGCTTTATGCGAGGACGTGGAAACACTTGAACATGAGATCCTTGCCATCACAATGTTGTAGATCTTGCTATTTATGTTGTTTTGCTATTATTATGCTTTGTTTTTTAGTTATGTTGTTATTATTAATGTTTTGTGCATTTATACATCATTTAACCATATCTACATAATAACCATAGGCCATTTTGCATTTATGGCTAATATATAAACTATATCTAGTTGTTTGAGTTCATAAATGCCTTTTTTTTATGTACGTAAAGAACTTGTAGTACCATGTTAATAGTGGGAAAAGTGTTAGAAAGCTTGAGATCTATTTTAATTTCAATAAAAATAATTTTTGGAAATTCAGATCTAAAAATAACCCTATATAAAAAGCTATTTTTCAACTTCAAAATGAGTATTTAATACCATATGTGGTAGACTGCCACGTTTAAGATACCCTTTGGGGCGTGACAATATCCCTTAGTAGATCTAAGTTTTACTCATCAAGATCACTCATTTATGATACCTATTCCTTAAGCCTTTTAGTTTAGATCTATTTTAATTTCAACAAAAATAATTTTTGGAAATTCGGATCTAAAAATAACCTTATATAGAAAAGCTATTTTTACTTCAAAATGAGTATTTACAATAACAATGAAAGGCTTAGGGAATAGGTATCATAAATGAGTGATCTTGATTGAGTAAAACTTAGATCTACTAAGGGATATTGTCCTGCCCCAAAGGGTATCCTAAACGTCGCAGTCCGCCACATATGGTATTAAAACTTAAGAATGACTTCTTAAAGTCATGCTAAAGTTTTCACACTATAGTAAGGCTCTATCACAACAATACGAGACACCGGTGATATATAGTTTGAGATAGTAAATACAGCATACAAGAATCTAAATAATCATCCAATTTATCATTAAGAGAATATAATCCTTACATCATCTTAGGGGTTTTCCCCTATAATTCTTCAAACAAGATAATATCAACTTAACCTTTCTCACCACAAGATAATGCTAACACTAAAAGACATTAAAATATTTTAACCTAAGATCTTCAAAAGGTTTCAGAAGCTTTTCTAAACATCATCCCCCTCGAGTATAGGAAGTCCTCGATATAAAAGATATAGGTCCTGTACAACAAAGGTATCGAAGTATAAGCAAAACTAGCTTAGTGAGAATATTCCTAAATCAACATACTTGTATATATTTCAATCAGTTATTAAACAAGCATATGAATGCATCAAGCAAGTGATCAAGCAATACATAGATCTAATCGGAAATGATATGTTTGAATGGATTTACTCCGCAATTCAGGGTTAGGTGTTCTAGGCTCTTTAAAACCCATCTTTAAATCCAACTCATGTAGTTTATTTTAGCGCCTACTCGCCCATCTCAAAATAGTTCTTTCAGGCTCCTAATCGCCCATCTTGCAGATTTCTGGCTACTACACACCCGGCTACCATACTCTTGTCCCTCAAGATAGCACTCATGCAATGAATCTAAACATGATATACATGAATCAATTAGTATAATTCATAGTATATGATTAAAGTAATTTAAAGGTGATCACAAAATTTGGCACACACTCAATATAATATAGTAAAACACGAGTTAATTAACAACGATTCATGTCTCGGTATGGTTAGCATTATTTTCAACCAATATTATCATACATATTCATTTTCATCTTTCCCTACTTTTAGTACCTCTAGCTACAAGCACAACCAAGTACGTAAAAAGTAGGAATAAACTCACTCGGCCATGAGGATCTATCCTTCTTATGGATGAGTCGATCGGTAAATCCACAAATCAAAATAATCCTCCGAGTATGAATACTCCTCGGGATTACCTAATCAAGAAGACTATCCATAACTTGGTCAATTAATTCAGAATTACGCAAATAATATCCGTTTTCTACCTACTCAAAAAGATCTCCATATCTTAAAGTTATTTTTTGTCAAAAAAGCCATTTGGGTTGGAAAATACTACAGTACAGAATAGTTACGAATTCATAGTTCGCAAAATATGGTTTTTCCAAACTTCACTTATTCAAAAATCCTTAAGCAAAATATGTGAATAAATATATAGTTGAAAAACCCTTTGAACATATAATTTTAATACTCATATTGTATGTATGATTTTGATAGGTTATCTCAATATTGTATTTCATAAATAATTGTCTTTGATGGTTTTTAAATGATAAACTTTTGAGATTTTCTACTTTTTTTGAATGTTAGAAGGAAAAAAAAATATATTTTAGTTGTTATGAGTAAATGTTTTCCTATTAAATTTCATTTTTCTCTTTTCAAAAGTAAATTCATTTTAAAAAATTTTGTTTCTTTAAGTTATTTACTAACTTTATTTTAGTGATTTGAAAAATAACTTTTCAAAAATATCCTTTTAAGTTTTTGATGTGGTCAAATATTTGAAGTTGTGTTAATGTATTTTTCCTCTTTTTATATTATTTCTCTTCTTAGGAAATAGATATACCTTTAAAACTTTACTTTTTAGCAAATTTTATTTTTCTAGGTTGGTTTTAAATAATGAGTTGCTTTATTTTGATTTGAAAAACTTGTTTTATTCTTAATATCTGTTAAAGTAGAATAATTTTCTTGAAAAGTTTATAAGAAAAGCTTTCTTAATAAAAATTGCTAACATTAGAACTTAGCAAATTTCATTTTAAATTTTGAAAAGAGAATAACAACATATAAAAATTAAGTTTGAAGAGGCTTCTTATAGTGATTTTCAAGTTATAATGAACCTATTAAGTTTTATAAAGGTATGGTTGAGTTAAAATCTATAATGCTAAAATTCTTCCTTTATGGAGTATTTAGTTTGGTTTATAAAGAAAAGAATTCCTTTCATTATTTTAAAGAAATCTATATTACTAATTCTTTTAGAATTTATGGTTAGCTTATCCTTTAAAAAGAGTTAAACAAAACTTATATTTTTTTGTTGAAAATTTTTTTTGTTAAGAAATCTAGTTTTTCTTTTCTTTATTTAAGAAGAACCCATTTTTATTTTTATTTAGGACAACAATATTCTTAATCATGCTGAATATGTAGTAATGTAAAAGTAAAGATAATACATAATAAGATAAAAAGAATTGCTTGTAAGTAAATAAACATAATAAAATAGTCAAGCATTGGGAACCTTAGCTTCATCAAGGTATCCCGATAATGTATTGGGAGCCTTAGCTTCATCAAGGCAATCTGGGACTTGTAAGCCCCGGAAAATTTCGATAAATAATTTCAAAATGAACTTCGAAAATAAATCCTAAAAATCACTCCAAATTAAAACCGAACTTTGAACGAGTCCTGAAATATAAACGAAAGTAAGAATTCATTAGTCTTGAGAAAATCTAAAAATAAAATAAGGACTACAAAAGTCCTTAAGTCCAAAAACCATTACGTAAGATAAACTGCTTACCTAATCTATAATTCATAAAAGTCGAAAAAAAATAAATAAATAAAACACAGTGATAATTTGCTAAAAAACAAGTTAATCTATAACATGACAATTTGAAGGATCAGGAAATCACCAAAGGCCAATTCCATAATTAGGCTTTGGCACGATTAAGAAAACTTTATCTGCCAATAATAAAATATGGACTTTGGAAATTCCCCAAACGACCAGACTAATAATTCTAAGAGACGGAAATCACAATAAAGCCTTAACGATCAAATCAAACTCCTAAGAATCATAGAACGAGTTAGAAATTGAAATCTCATAATCTTAAGAAGGAAGAATTCAAGAAACGAAATAACAAATTAATAATCCTTAAGTTAACCAATTGTTCATAAAACCTTAAATCGAAGCAAAATAAATTCGAAAACAAAACATATGAAGATCCTTTTTCAAAGCAAATTACAAAAATCAAGATTTCCCCAAAATCATTCCAAAAATCGATACTTGACTCAAACTCAAGAAAATCATATCCGGTAACCATTACCGATATAACTCCAGATATAATAATTCAATTCAAGATTTTCGAAAGCAGTAGAGATATTAAATACTTATAAAAATAAAATTTAAAATAAATTCTCAAACTAAATACGTTGTATAAACAGAAAATCTCAGTTTCCAAATTGGCAAAGGTCTAAACTGGAAAATCATCCGAAAACCCTAACCGGAATACAATAGTGTAAGTCCGGCAATCTAGCACCCTTAACCCTAGAGGCCGAGATGTAGTTTAAATATGTAGAATAGCTCGTAGTAATATAAGTTCGTTATAATTATCAGATTGGTAAATTTTTGATCTATTTCGAACCCGTTCGGATACAGACTTCGAAAAGTATCCCGGGGCTCGAGATATCGAAAATATACCATTAGTACCATTAGACTCGTAATTCCATGAGATTTCTAAATATATCAGTTATATAATTTTTTGGGTTATAAAAGTTACAGTTATAACCTTTTATCGTATTTTCATTTCTACCGGTAATTGATTAGTCTTTTGCACTATTCATTTTATTCATTACACAATTTTATTATTATTTTTTTTATACCCTGGGTTTCCTAGTAATCAAGTAAACTTCGAAAACCGAAAATGAAACCCTAAACCGGTTTAGTTCAAGCTTTGTGAGAAAGACTTAGAAACCCAAATTCCGGCTTTTCCACGGTTTCCAAATAAGAAACTTTTATAAGAAAATTAATTTTGGATATAGTTCTTGATTATATTTCAAACAACAAGAAAAGATCAGATTTTGAAAATTTCAATTCCGGGTCATCCCGAGACCCATTATAGAAAAGCGTGCCCCAGAACTAGAATTTCAAAAAGTTACTTATGAGTACTCATTTGAACCAAAATAAAATAAGGATTTCAAAAATATATTTTTCATAATTTTCTGGTTTACGAAAAATACAGTTATAGCCTTTTTATTCGTATTTTATTACTACCGGAAATTAAATTGTCTTGTCCACTATTCTTCACTATTCACAAGTACAACCTATGACTACCTATTTGTATACCCTATATTTGCAACACTTACCATCACTCCATCAATCTCTCTTTTCAAAAACTTTTTATCTCCTAAACATTATTTCAATTTATGACAAATTGTACTCATTTCCAACAAAACAAGTTAAATCAAAATCAAATCTTCTCCTCCTCCCATACATTGATTGGCGTGAAACCCTCCCCATGAAGCTCCATTTTGCAAATTCTTTTAAATTATTTTAGTCTCATTTAACCTAATTCCATTTAATATATAAGCTACTTTTTCTCTCTCTTTCCTCATTCTTTCATTTTCAAACTTTCTAAAAGTAAAGGAAGCTCTCATTCCTCTCTTTTTCTCCCCCATGCCGTGGCCTTCAAACCCATACACACACACACACACAACTTTCTTTTTCTTTCATTCATCTCCTATTTTACTCTAAGTAAATAAACTCCTACTCTTCTACTCATAGATCCTTGTTATGGCAAGGATATTCTTGGATATTTCAACTAAATGTCCCCATGATCTTTTGGTAGGGACAATGAAATATCAAAACAAGAATACCAAACCATCACAAAGTAGATCTAGCATTTAAAGGAGCTTTCATGCCAAAAGCTTTATGTTTTCATCAAAAAGTGTTTTGAACAAAAGATCTTTTATAAAAATATAGTTTTTATGTTTTCAAAACTTATTTAAGCACGATATAGTAGATCTACCATTTTATACTCATATTCATGTAGGCATTTAAGATCTCATCATTATTTTGAGTTTATGTGCATTGTCTTTAATGTTTTGTCCTTAGTAAATAACCTTCCTAGTATATATCTATAGATAGATGAGTTAATAAAGTCAAAAAGGAAAACACTTTTCAAGAAATGACTTGTGTAAATTCGGATGACTTTGAAACCTAGGTAAAACACTTTTATCAACTTCTAAACATATATTTTACAAGAGAAATGAGCCTATAGGTAATAGATAATGTTTAGCAATATTTTTCATGGATCTAAATGTTTTTACTAAGAAAATAGTTGAAAACAAGAGATGAAGTCTAAAAGAAATTTAGAGTTAAAAGTCTTAACAACCAAATTCGTAATAATGGATAGATGGCTAGAAAACACTATTTTTCCAACTTCAAAAATGGTATTTTCTTAAATAAATGGAGTCCTTAGGATATAGGTATAATAAACACTTAAAGTTTTAAGTATAGAATACATTTTTCCTAAAGAAATCAACTTGAAAATGGACTTTACTAAATTCGGATTTTTGGAAACCCCTAGTAAAGGACCCACTTAAAAGTTTATAAATGAAGATTTTATTTAAGAAATAAAGGCCTTAGGATATAACTAATATGAGGGTCAAAATTCTTTAAGCAAAATAGAGTTTTCCTAAAAGAAAATCCTTGTAATATGTAGGTGTGACTAAGTGTAGTAAACTCACTTGTTAAACATTAATATGAAATGGTTTTCTAAGAAAAGTTTATGTAAATTCTTTAAACCTAAAGAGCTATAAGAACTTAGGCTCATTAGAGTTCATATCATGACATTCATGATAGGGAAAATCATTACCATTGCATTTAGTTTCATTTTACACTTAGGAATCTCAAGTGCATTCATGAAAACCGCATTTTCGGAATCTATGTTACCGCTGTACAGATCTGATCCCTCGTTTCCGAGGCTTAGATATTTTCAAAACTTGATTTAAACTTCATATTTAGAAAGCTCTTCCGAAGTAGATAGAAATCGATATAAAATTTGCGAGATTCCGAGTTAAAATGACCAAGTTATGGCCGTTTTAAGTTGGAATTCCCGCTTAGGACGCGAATTACGAATTTGATAAGTTCGTATGAAGTCGTTGGATTAGTTTGAGTTGAAATACTTATTAGAGTATTTCTTCCTTTTTAGGTTATCCCGAGTTCGACGATTCCCTACCACCGGATTATTATTACTAGAAGACCGGTGATCCAATGGCCGAGTGAGTTTTCTCCTTGTTTTGTTACCTTGATTGTGCTTGTAATTAGTCGCATTAGAATTTTAGGAACAAGATAAAAATCGATATGAATGGGGATGGGATATATGATGAGACTGTGATGAATGTATGCCAAGGAATACTAAAGCATATCGAAACCACGATTTGATTGGATAACTGCATGGTTCATATTATTTATGTGTATGATATTGCCTGGTCACTCTAAAGAATGTATAAATATTTTGACCTAAGCAAAAAGTAAATTGATCATGCATCGCATCATATTGCATTTGGTAGCGTGCTACTCCTACGCAGGTCGATCGGTATGGTCCGAGGACTCGTTTGAGTAATGAGACCCGGTCAGAGCTCATTCTAGGGTACTAAGGCGCATGTGGATGCATCCTTGGATGAGCCTAGCCGAGTCGAGTGCTAAGAGCCGAGGGCTTGGGGACTAGCGGTCGTGTAGACTCAATACCATTCCTAACCCAAGATACGGAGGGCGTAAATCCGTTCTGTGTGTGGGTTCCGGTTACCCATGCATAATTGCTTGCTCACGTGTTTGTTCATGCATAGCATATGATTGATTAATAACTTGTTTGTTATGGTACGGAATTAAGGGAATTCTCACTAAGCTAGTGTAGCTTATACCCCAATAGTTGTTTAAATGAGCAGGTTATTCCAAGAAATGCTAAGTGGGGACCGAGATGGTTGAAGTCGAGAATGACTTCGGGATTCCGGCAAGATATAAGAATGCTTGAAGTTTTTGGCTAAGCTTTACGATTTGCCTTGTAATAGTTTTATGTAGTGAAGTCTTGGGATGAATGTAATTGAAGTTTGATGAATGTATTTTGAAGTATAGTGTTTTGTATTTGGAGTATAGTGGATTGTATTTCCTTTACATTGTTACTCAATTGTATCAACATAAAATGTATCATTCCGATTGTCTCCTTTATGTGTTAGACGCCTTGTACATAGTATGGAAGCCTTCGCGTGACTGAGGTGGTCATTCTTAGGCTTTAATATTGTGTACGACGGACTGCCACGTTTAGGGTACCCTTCGGGGCGTGACAGGACTAAAAATAGACTATAGTCCTAAAAGAAAATAAAAGAAAGAAAGGAAATTGTTTTGACTTGATATGGCCAAGTCTAAGACTAGAAAGACTAGTCTTAATAATTTGCATAAAACAAGTAAATAAACAAATTGCAAGACATGAAAATAAATAAATAACAAATGAGCTTATATGCTCTAAATAAATATATATACATAGTATACATAATATTATATAAGTTAGATTAGAGCAAAAAATAACAATAATAACAACAACATAATAACATAATGTAAAATAGGAACATGAACAAAAACAAAACATGAACATATTGTTGCTTCTTTAACTCATATGAGTCTAAGAAAGATACATTAAGCTCATGCTAAGTTGTATGAACATGATAAAGAGTATAGGTAGGATTTTTACCTAAGGTTTTATGGAAGGTTTGAAAAGAGATGAATGGATTTTGTGTTTGTTATTTTCTTCTAGAAGAATAGAAATTGGTAAAGGGTGTTTTGAGAGAGATTTGATGGAGAGAGGTTTTGAGAGAGTATTTTGGTAGGGTTTTTTATATAAAGTGAGTGTGTGAAAAAATGAAGGAGGAATGAGGTATTTATAAAATTTTTGGAGTGAAAATTAGATGTAATAAAATAATTGAAAAAGAAAAATAAATAAGAGGAAGAGGGGGAGAGGTAGTGCCGGCCTTAGGGAAGGAAGAGGGAGAGTGAATTGATTTGTGTGTATTTTGTAAGAAAATAATTAACATGCAAGATATGATTTGATATAAGATGTATTGGAAATGTAAAAGTGTAAAAAATAGGTATGTAGGTAGTAAGAAATAGGTGTAAGAAAAAGTAGAGATAGTGAAATAGTAATGAATAGTAGGAATAGTACTATAAATAGTAGACTAGACATATAAAATACCGGTAGTAATAAAAATATGCGTAAACGGGCTATATCTGTTATTTTTAGTTACCGAAAAATTTTAAAATTGATATTTTTGAAATCCTTGCTTAATTACTAGTCTTTTGGTGTAATTGGAATATTTTTAATATTTCGAGCTCTGGGATACGCTATTTCGAGAGCTGATCCCGTTTGAGTCCGAAGGACACTCGAAATTCGTGAATCTAATATTTTTATGTTACCCCACATTATTACGAACTATTTTAAGCCATTAACTTAATTTTTGTTTTCTAGGGTTTGAGAACACGGGATTGCCGGAGTTGAAATTGCTTGATAGTCTTGGACTTTGTTGACTTTTGAAACTCCGGTTTGACAAAGGTTAGGGTTTAATCCAACTTTAGGGTTTCGATTCGGTATTCCAAAACCATTCTTGAAAAATTTGGGGGCTTACAAATATTTTCAAAACAAGGAAAGTTTATAAAAGTTATGTTAACATTATATTTCAATCCCAACAACAAACTTAAAATTCGTAATAAGGAAAGCTTGATATATGAAAACATATTTATCAACCCCTAAACAAGATTTTTATTAGAAAAATTGAAGCCTTAAGGAGTAGGTTTGATTAGAAGATAGTTTTTGAAAGATTAAATGAGTTTTACAAAAGAAACAACCCCAAATATAAATTTCAAAATTCGGATTTGAAAATGACCTCTATTTGAATACCTATTTCCAAATGCCAAAACAAGGATTTTTATGGAAAAATAGAAGTCCTAAGGAATACATGTAATAAAGACCTAATTTTGAGTAGGATAAATGAAATTTATCAAAGTATAATCCTAAAACAAGGAAATTTTTCAAAGTATAGATTAAACAATATTTTCATTCCTTAAAATCTTGCAAAATTCTAAATTAGGTAGACCACCTATGAAAACATCTATTTCCCAACTCCAAAATGAAGAATTTTATTTAAATAATAAAGGTGTTGGGCATATAGGTCATCAAGGTTTAGTTTTGATAAAAGCAAGTCTGATTTTGCAAGAAATAAAACTAGTTTTCTTAAGTCTAGTAATTTCAAAAGTTTTGCAAAGTAAAAGTTTTCTAAAAGAATTCTTGATATCATATATCATTGAGGATATACATATAGATAGCTCATCTCATAACATTTCTGATAATAACTTGTAGGTAATGCATATACATATAATGCATTTGGTAGAAACAAGCTAGGAAAATAGTGTCTTACACATCCTATAAAGCATTATCTAAGTACATTAAGAAATAGATTAACCAACAACCATGAATCATGCATGATATTGAGTTATATTTGTATATAAAAGAGTCTTCCAAGATATAATAAAAGCTAAGTATCTATCAAAGCTTTGGAATGATGCTTGGATTGAAATTAGGAATTGATTTGTGGGATGGGAATTTTGTATAATATTCTGTGCCCTACTGTTCATGGACCTAATGACCTTGTTTGATGGAAATAAGTTTAGAAATAGATAGCTCTTGTTCAATAGTTAGAAATTGATATATAATATGCGAAATTTCGAGTAAAATGACCAATTTATGGCTGTTTTAAGTTAGAATTTCCTCTTAGACGAACTTTGATGAACTTGTTAGAATAGAATTTATAAGTTCACTCAAACTTCATAGAAATACTCATTGGAGTTATTTCTTTTGATTAGGAGACTTACGAGATGGACTAGACCTTCCCGAGGACTATTACGATTAAGTGGATTTTCGTGCCATGGCAAAGTAAGTTCACTATCTTTAAATTATATGCTTATGATTGTGCTTGTAATGATAGTGGCATTAGAATTAGGACAAGATAAAATTAGAATATGCATGTGAATTCTATTTGGTTGAATTGATGATAAGAATATTGAAATGGAAAGTACTATGAATGCTTATATGATGTAGTATAGAATTGAAGTGTCTGCAATATCCATGATCACCTATAATCCACTTAAATAATATGACATGATCTTATAATTAAATTGACCATGCATACCATATGTTGAGTCACATTGCATTTGTTATTATACTTTTGTGGGAAGAAGGCATAATAGCTCGGCAACGAGGGGCCTGTAAACTCGAATGTTGGCATGAATGGCCTGAATTAAAATGGAAGTGGTGTAGGCACTTGTATCAACTACAAAATTAGTGAGTGGGTGGGCACTTGAATCAACCACTATATAAATGAGAAAAATTGAAATCTATGGTCGTATGGGCCTGAAACATCTAACCCCGAATGGAGAGCGTAAATCCATTTAACATAGGACTCCCAAAAAGTCTTATGTATTGTATGCTCACGTGCTTGTGCATTTCATATGATTGATAATATAACTTGTTTTCTCTATTATGTGATGAAGTATTTAATTTGAAAGTGAAACTCACTATGCTCGTAAGCTTATACCCCTATAGTTTCCTATTGCAGTATGATTATTTATGGCTATTCCCGAGAGGCCACTTTCCCCAGAAACAACTTTTGAAATTTAAGATGCTTTTTGAAGAAGTCGGGACCTAGATGTTAGGCATAGACTTCTAGTTGAATCTCCTTAATCTTATATATATATATATATATATATATATGTTGATGGAAGAAGCTTTCGAGGACTTAAAGACTCTTGATATTTTGACGGGAGCATGCTTCTTAGATCTTGCAATAGTTTAATCTGGTTATAACTGTTATGATTTATATTCTTATCACTATGTATGTCTCCTTAAGCTATTTCGATTCAAAATATGGTTCCCTATATGTTGAATGTGAGCCTTATACCCGGTGTCTAAACTCATGGAGTGAATAAGGTTGTCATACTTGAGTCTAAATATCGAGTGTGATAGACTGTCGCGTTTAGGGTATCCTTTCGGGCGTAGCAGTTTAAGTTGGTATTAGAGCATAGTTAAGAGTCTACAATCATTACTTTAATTAATAGACTTAAGGATGAATTAAAAGACATGGCTAAGATAGAGTAAAAATATAAAAATAAAGGAAGACTTAGATAAGAATAACATGGGTAGCATGGGTTTTATAATTCTAATACTTTCCACTTTTGTGAATAGCTTACTCTTGGTGAAGCCTGCATAGCGGCAAGGCAAAAACGTAAGCAACCCGATGAGTCTTTGGTTGAATACTGTTTAAGAATTAGGGTCTTATGCAAAAAATTTGATTTAGCTGGCCGCCCTAGGCCGATCCAAGAAACGTTTAATTTTTGGAAAAGAGGTTTGATGAACACCAAGTGGCATAAGGTTGTGAGCGACATAGAATACTACCATATAAGGAGAAAATGTTGGTCGGAGCTTGACGTGATTTATGCATTAGAGAGGATTGCTGTTTATAAGTTAGGACAACCCATGTTGCAAGAAGCTACCTTTGAGTTAAGAAATGAAGGAAAGCCGACATTTCTTGATTTTCAAACTTAGAACCCAATTAGATATCTATTTGTTTATGCTCATGACTTGTAGGAGGATCACACTGACTGGCTTCAAGCGGATGCTCAAAGTCTTGGTAGGGAGTATACAAGGAGATGCTACCCCCACCAGCTAATATGACCCAGCCACCTCTACTAAGTCAAATTTGTTACCAACCCCATGAGGAAGAAGAGGATGAGGTTGTTACTCTGTCTAAAGGAAATGAGGATGAAGAAGGAGAAGAAGTAGTTTACAAAAAGAAAATATGAGGATTTAAGGAAGGACGTGAGACCTATGTTTTGACCCACAAGTTTAAGCTAAATTTTGTAGTTACGACCTTGAAAGATAGGTCATAGTAGCTTTTGTTGTTTCGGGATGTTGCTTTGTTATGTTGTTTTGAATCGTTATGCTTTGTTTTTAGTTTCAATATAAAGGTCCTTGTACCTGTAGTTTGAAGTTTCAATGAAAATTATGTTACATTTTATGAAATTCAGATTTCTTTATTTAAGTTTCTTAAATTATATTTTGCATTTATATTACTCGCTTGTACAAGAATTTTCAACGTTTTCGAATCTCGATTTAAAAAGTTAATAATGTTATTGGAAGACTGCTTAACTAAGTTAAATAAAATGTAAAATAGCCATGGAAGAGGAAGGAGACAACAGGAACAAAGTGTGTCTAACGAACCAAATGTGGAAGGGGAACAGAAAGCGGCATCACCACTAAACCTACCAATGGCCGATGCTTAAGCTGCTTTGCAAGCAACTTTAGGGCAATTGGCACAAGTGCTCGAGGCCATTCAATAAACTATGTCAGTTCCTGCTCCTGTTCCTGCTCCTGCTCCAACACCCACTATAAACCCCCTAATTTTTCGAGAATGGTTTTGGAATACCGAATCGAAACCCTAAAGACTGACCCAAGTTGAAACTGAACCTTAAACAATTTTGATCACGGGATTTCGTAAGAGAATTTTCAAAAACAAAAATAAAAAATTCAATAATCGTTTGATTCAAAAGTCCGATCATGAGAAGGTCCATCTATCCGATCTCTAATGTAAAACCCTCAATTTCTAGGGTAAAGTTGGATTAAACCCCAACCCTAGTTAAATCGGAGTTTTAAAAGTCAACAAAGATTAAGACAATCTAACAGTTTCAACTTTGACAAACCTAGGCTCTCAAACCCTAGAAAACGGAATTGAGTTAATGACTTATGAGAGTTCGTAATAGTATATGAAATTATAAAAATATCATATTCGCCTATTTCTAGTGTCTTTCGGATTTGAACGAGATCAGTTTTCGAAAACCGTACCCAGAACACCAAATGGTAAAAAATATTCCGATAACACCAAAAAACTCATAATTTACAAGGATTTCAAAAATATCAGTTTCACAATTTTTTGGTAACTAAAAATATCATATAGCTTGTTTACGCGTATTTTTATTACTACCAGTATTTTATTTGTCTAGTCTACTATTTATAGTACTATTTCTACTATTCTTTACTATTTCACTATTTCTACTTTTTCTTATAATCTACACATCTACTCTTACACGTTTATATTTCCAACACAACTTTATTCACATCAACCTTACACATTACTTTCTTTTCTTTAAAAAAATTACAAAACAAACAAAAAATCCTCTCTCCTTCCCCTTGATGCACCGGTCCTCCTCTCTCTTTTTCTCAACTTATTTTTTTTTCAATTTATTTATTACATCTAATTTCACTCCAAAATTCTATAAATACCCCACCCCTCACCCTCCACCCACCCCCCCTTCCCCCTTCATTCTTTCACACATTCATTTTACATAACAAACTCTACCAAATTTTCTCTCAAATCCTCTCTCCAACAATCCTCTCTCAAAACACTCTCTACCATTTACTACTCTTCAAGAAAAAATAACAACACACTACTCATTCATCTTTTCAAATCCTCCATTAAACCTTAGATAAAATCCTACCTATATCTCTTTACATGTCATATAACTTAGCATAACCATGGTGTATGTTTCCTAAACAAATAATTGTTATGAAAGCAACACTATATTCTTGTTTTGTTCTTATTCATGAAAAAATCTTATTTTACTATGATGTTGTTTCATTGTTATTGTTATGTTGTTATTTTATTGTTATTATCTTAATCTAACTCCTATATGTTAGCAAATATATTTATGTATATATATTTCTTAGAGTATGAGCTCACTAACATAACATTTATTTATTTATTCATGCCTTGCAATTTATTTATTTACTTGTTTCAAGCAATTTATTAAGACTAGTCTTTCTAGTCTTAGACTTATCCTTATCAAGTTAAAACAATTTTCTTTCTTTTCTTTTCTTTTCTTTTTGGGACTAGTCTATTCTTAGTCCCAGATTGCTCTGATGAAGCTAAGGCTCCCAATACATGATCGGGATACCTTGATGAAACTAAAGTTCCTAATGCTTGACCATATTATTACGTTTATTTGCTTATGAGTATGTCTTTTTATCTTATTATGCATTATTCTTACTTTTTCATTGCTACATAATCATACTCATTCATGATTAGAATGTTGTTGTCTTAAATAAAAATAAAAATGGATTCTTTCTTAAACAAGGAAAAGTTAAGTAGATTTCTCAACAAAGGATTTTTTAACAAGAAGTCTAAGTATTGTTTTTAATAAATTCTTTTCAAAAGCTTAGACAAGTTGATCATAAGTTTTAAAGTATTAGTATTGAAGATTTCTTCAAATGAAAGAAACTCATTTTTTTTATAAATCAAAACTAAATACTCTATAAAGATAGAATTTAACTTAACCAATTTTTTAAAAACTTAAATAGGTTCACTATAGACTTCGAAAATCACATACAAACAAAGTTTCTTCAAAACTTAAATTTTATATTGTTACTCTCTTTTCAAAATTAAGATGAAAATTTTTGCTAAGTTCTCATATTGACAATTCTTTATTAGGAAAGCTTTTCTTATAAACTTATCTAAAAGAATTATTCTACCACTTGATAAATATCAAGAACAAAATAAGTTTTTCAAATCAAGGTAAAATCAACTCAATATTTTATAAACCAACTTAGAAAAATAAAATTTGCCAAGAAAGTAAAGTTTTAAAGGTAAACTTATTTTCTAAAGAAGAAAAAGGATATAAAAATGAGAAGAAAACATACATTTAATACAACTTCAAATATTTGACCATAGCAACAACTTAAGGAAAATTTTGAAAAGCCTTTTTTTTTTCAATCACTAGAAAAAAAGTTGGTAGATAAGTTAAAGAACCAAATTTTTGGGAATTAAGTTACTTTTGAAAAGATTGGAAATGGAATTATAATAGGAAAAACACTCACTTATAACAACCCAAGAATTTTTAAGTTTCCTTCTAGCATTTTAAAAAGGAAAAATTTTCAAAGTTTCAATTTTTAAGACTCTTAAAGACAAATTGTTGTGAAATATCAATATTGAGGCAACACTACAAAAATCATGCATACGATATGAGTATAAATAATGTTCAAAGGATTTTTCAACTACATAAATTTCCATATATTTTGATTAAGGATTTTTGAGTAAAAAGAAGTTTGGAAAAATTCATATTTTGTGGACTATGAAATTCGTAACTATTATATACCATAGTAATTTACAACCCAAATGGATTTTTATGACAAAAATAACCTTAGAATGGATAGATTTTTTCGAGTAGGTAGAAAACGGTATATTATATGTGAAATTCTGAGTTAATATAAGTTAGTTATGGCCATTTTAAGTTGAAATTTCCTCTTATCCAAATTTTGATGCAAATGCTAGAATAGAATTAGAGAGTTCAAGAAAAGATTCCACAAAATACTCATTTCGAGTATTTTTTTCGTTTAGGTAACGAAGTTTGAGAGGATCCATATTTGGAGGACCATTACGAGTAAAAAATCTTTAGCAAAGATGGCCGAGTGAGTTTATTTCCTACCTTTTACGTACTTATTTGTGCTTGTAACTAGAGGCACTAGAAGTATGAAAAGATAAAAAAAAAAAAAGGGAATTTTGTATGATAACATTGATTGAAAGTATACTAAGCATATCGGGACATGAATTGTTGTTAAATCAAATTGTGTTTTATTATTACCATGATGGAATGTCTATAATTCTATGATTGCTTTAAAGTACCTTAATTACATATTTCAAGTTATATATATTAATTGATTCATGTATATCACGTAGTTAGTTTTATTTCATTAGCTAATATACTCGATGGGACAAGAGTATAGTAGTGAGGTTTACAGGAGCCATAAGTCTGCAAAGATGGGCGAATATGAGCTAGAAAGAACTATTTTATGATGGGCGAGTAGAAGAGAGAAATAAACTACACAAGTTGGATTTCAAAGATGGGTTTTAAAAAGCCTGAAACACCTAACTTCTGAATGGATGGGTAAACCCATTCAAAACATATGATTTCTGGTAGATCATATGTATTGCTTGTTCACTTGCTTGATGCAATCATATGCTTGTTTAATAACTTGATTGAAATTATTGATACGAGTATATTGATTCAGGAATATTCTCACTAAGCTAGTTATGTTTATACTTCAATAGACTTTTGTTGTAACAGGGCTAATATCTCTTATGCTCAAGGACTTCATACACTCAAGTGGGATTATGTATTGGGGAACTTTTGGAAATCCTTTAAAGATCTTAGGCGAAATATCCTTTAATATCTTTTGGTGTTAGTATTATTTCCTTGTGTGAAAGATAAGCTGATATTATGATTGTTTGGAGATTTATAGGGGAAAACCCCTAAGATGATGTAAGGATTATATTCTTATAATGTTGAAATTAGATGCTTATCTAGATTTCTTTTATGCTGTATTTACTATCCCGAACTACGCATTCCACCGGTGTATCCTATTGTTGTGATAGACACCTTACATATGGTGTTAAAGCTTTCGCATGACTTCGGGAAGTCATTCTTAAGTTTTAATATCGTATGTGGTGGACTGCTACGTCTAAGGTACCCTTTGGGGTATGACACCCACTACATTACCCTCAGCACAACAGGCATCTGTAGCTATGCCAATGCATGAAAACGTGCAATCCTACACCGTAACCTTACCTCCACCACCACCACTAAGGCCGTACAAGAGCTCCTTACCCAAGTTCATAAGGAGTAACAGATGCTTTGAGGGAGCCTTTGGAAAACCAAATGGGGCCAAAGATTGGTTGGCTCAAGTAGAGCGGTCATTTGATGCTTTTGAAGTACCCTACCACTTAAGAGTTAAGTATGACACTTACCTGCTAAGACTGAATGCAAGAGTATGGTGGGAATCTAAGAGGAGGGAGCTTATGCCACCTGTTACATGGGAGATGTTCCGTTACGAGTTCCTTGAGAATTACTTTCCTGGAAGCCTCCGGGTGCAGTACAATGCGGATTTTCGACACATTCCACAAAGGGGTCATACGGTGGAACAATATGAGAACGAGTTCAGTAGGCTACTCCAGTATGCCTTGGACTCGTATAAATACAGTAAGGAACTAAAGAGGCAAGTTTTTTTGAATGGTTTGGATGAGGATATGAGAGTGAGACTTAAAGAGTTTGACATCAGGACTTTTAGTGAATTGGTTGAGAGAGCCTTAATTGTTGAAGTAGCTAAAAAGAGAAAGATAAAGACCACAGATGGGACACCCTCTGTGTTTAGAAGAAAGTTTCATGGGGGTCAAGTTTGAGGTATCCCCATAAAAGGTTTAAGCCGCTATATGGCTTCAAAGGAAATACAAGTGGGGAAAATGGAGGAAAGAACTCCTAAAACCTTAAGTTGCTGGAAGTGCAAGGGAGAGCACTACCCTAAGAGGTGTCTGCAGCTGAGAGACAAGTGCTATTTCTATGGGGAGGCAATTCACAAGATCTTTAAGTGCCCGAAGAAAGCTACCACTACTTGGTTTGTTTGCAAGCAAGTTGGACACTTTGCTAATGAGTGCTTACAAAGGACAAGTGCCTTAGCCAGGACATTTAGAGGATCATCCTCAACAAAGCCTGGAAATGGGAATAGTGGAAACCCTAGTAGCCGTTCTAGATCGACTATGCATGGCATGAGAATATATAATATGGAGGGACAATGGGTTTGTGAGGAAGTTGAGGGCGAATGCTATGAATTGGATGCCCTCGAGGAAGACGATGGCCAAGATTTTGGACTCATGACAGGACGCATATTAGTAGATAAGATGATTGGTAACACCTTGTTTGATACTAGAGCCACATACTAATTTATCACCACCGGTTTGGCGAAACAAGTTGGATTACCAATAGCCACTGCCGCCTCTAGATTTCGTGTCAAGACTCCAATCAGAAACGTAGTGACAACTAGTGAAGTGTGGAAAGACTACCCAATAGTGATTCAAGGGCATCATACAAGATGTGATTTGATTGTTTTGGAAATGAGCAAATATGAAGAGATTTTAGGTATGAGTTGGTTGACTTTTGCCAAAGCTATTGTACATTGTAGAAGGAAGAAAGTGGAGTTTAAGGACTTAGATGAGAAGGATGTTGAATTTAAGAGAGAAACAGCAATTTCAAGAGGAACTGAGTTAAGTTCGTTCAAACTACTTGTAGACGGGGAAGTCGAGACCAAAAGGGAAAGTTCGTTTGGTGCAATGGAAAAGGGGGAAGAGTTGCCCTGAGTTAAGGATATACCAGCTGTTAATGAGTTTCCAGATGTTTTCGCTGATGAACGACCAAAAGTACTCCCGAAGTGAGAGATCAACTTCGAGATTGATTTAGCATCGAACACGAAATCGATATCTAAGGTACCTTACCGCATGGCTCTGGTTAAGCTAAAGGAGTTAAAGAAACAATTGTAAAAACTTTTGGATCGAGGATTTGTAAGGCCAAGTGTATCACCATGGGGTGTACCGGTTCTGTTTGTTAAGAAAAAAGATGGATTGATGAGGTTATGTGTGGACTACCGAGCTAAACAAAGTCACGATCAAGAATAGGTCTCCGCTCTCTAGGATTGATGATCTTTTCGACCAACTACAGGGACCAAGTGTGTTTTCAAGGATTGATCTTCGATCGGGATACCATCAAGTGAGAGTCAAGCCAAAAGATGTATCTAAGACGACTTTTCGGACTCGATATGGACATTATGAGCTCTTGGTGATGTCTTTTGGGTTAACGAATGCTCCTGCTGCATTTATGGATACGATGAACAGAGTATATAAGCCCTTATTGGATAAGTGTTATAGTTTTTATTGATGATATCCTTATCTACTCGAAAACGTGCAAGCAATGTGAAGAACACCTGCGTATGGCATTACAAACCTTAAGGGAACACAAGTTATATGCCAAGTTTTCCAAGTGTGACTTTTGATTGGATAGGATTTCATATTTGGGACATGTGGTATCAGGAGATGGTATATCTGTGGACCCTGAGAAGATAAAAACCATAATGGACTAGAAGCCACCCAAGGTAGTAATAGAAGTAAGAAGCTTTTTAGGTCTGGCTGGGTATTATAGGAAGTTTGTTAAGGATTTTTCCAAGATAGCTAAACCTCTGACCCAACTAACCCAAAAGAATGAAAAGTTTATATGGACGGAAAAGAGAGACAAAAGTTTTCTAGAACTTAAGCAAAGGCTTGTTTCTGCTCTAATCTTGGTTCTACCAAATCTAGAGAAGCCCTACACAGTTCATAGCAATGTATCGAGAAATGGTCTCAGATGTGTACTCATGCAAGATGGAAAAGTGATCGCCTACGCTTCAAGATAGTTAAGGCCACATGAATAAAATTACCCTATACATGATTTGGAACTGGCTGTAGTAGTGTTCGCCTTAAAGATATGGCGGCACTACCTTTACAGGCAAAGGTGCGAGATCTACACCGATCACAAGAGCTTCAAGTATTTGTTCACATAAAAGGAGTTGAACATGAGATAGAAGAGATGGCTCAAGTTAATCAAGGATTATGATTTAGGGATAAATTACTGCCCGGGTAGAGTGAATGCGGTTGCTAATACCTTAAGTCATAAGAATCACGGTGAAGTTGCAGCCTTACTCACCAATCAAAAGGAATTAGTAAAGGAGTTCGAAAGGTTAAGCATTAAGCTCATGGGAGGAGATACCGAGGTGGAGATAGCAAATTTAGTGATGGAACCCACTTTAGTAGAAATTATCAAGGAGGCTCAATGTTACGATGAGATAATACAAAGAATAAAGAAAGAAATTCAAGAAGAAAAATACACTGACTTCACGGTAGATGATAAAGATGTAATAAGGATGAAGAGACGACTTTATGTACCAAGTGATGAGGAGATACGGAAGGAGATCCTAAGTGAAGCTCACCATTCTGGGTATACGGTACACCCGAGAGGAACAAAAATATATCAAGATCTCAAAGGACATTATTGGTGGAATGAAACGAAACGAGATGTAGCCAAATTCGTGTTGAAGTGTCCGATTTGCCAGCAAGTGTAATTAGAGCATCAAAGGCCAGGAGGATTTCTGAAACCCCTGCCAATACCGGAATGGAAGTGGGATCAGATTTCCATGGATTTTTTGTGTGGTTTGCCAAAAACACCAATGAGACATGATGCTATATGGCTTATAGTAGATTGGTTAACCAAATCCACACATTTCCTACAAATATGTATGACTCATTGTATAGATAAATTAGCAAAGCTCTACATCAAGGAAATCATTCGTCTACATGGAGTACCAGCTGGGATTGTATCAGATCGAGACCCAAGATTTGTGTCTAAGTTTTGGGGGAACATGCAAAAACATATGGGAACTAAGTTGCACTTTAGCACGGCATATCATCCTCAGACCAATGGATAGTTTGAGCGAATCATACAAACATTAGAAGATATGCTTCGAGCATGTGTGATGGAGTTTAAAGGAAGTTGGGAAGCACACTTACCCTTAGTGGAGTTTGCTTACAACAAAAGTTATCACTCGACAATTAAGATGCCACCCTATGAAGCTTTATATGGAAGAAAGTGCAAATCCCCATTATTTTAGGATGACGTGGAGAAATTGGTTCTTGGGCTGGATCTTATACAAGATACCACTAATAAGGTACGAGTTATCCAACAGCAAATGAAGGAGGCTCATGATTGACAAAAGAGTTGGGCAGATCTGAAAAGGAGAGTCCTTGAGTTCCACATAGGAGATCATGTATACTTAAAGGTGAATCCTATCAAAAGTATTCACCGAATCCGCTCACAAGAAAAGTTAAGCCCTCGGTATATTGGTCCATTCAAAGTACTTGAATGAGTTAGAGAGTTGGTGTATCGCCTTGCTTTACCACCAAATATGTTTGGAGTACACAATGTTTTTCACATCTCTATTCTTCAAAGGCATGTAGCCGACTTGGATCAAGTTGTGGAATCGGAATCGGTGTTATTGAAGGAGAACCTCACTTATGAAGAGCATCCGGTACATATTCTAGATCGAAAGGTTCAAAAGTTAAGAAATAAGCAAATCAATATGTTAAGGTTCTTTGGAGGAATCATTTGCACAAGGAGGCAACTTGGGAGGCCAAAAACGAGATATGATAGAAATACCCTAGTTTTTTTGAGGAATCAAGTACGTTTTTCAAGTTGTGAGGACAAAACTTTCTTTAAGGGGGGTAGGTTGTAAACCCCTAATTTTTAGGGTAATATCGAGTTCAAACCCTAAATCGGAAAGTTAACCGGAAACCTTAAGTCAACAAATCCCTAGAAAACCCTAACAGTTTAGATCCGATAACCCCGTGTTCTCAAACCAAGAAGTCGAAATACTAGTGAAGATTGAAAATTCGCTCGTAATAATATTAAGGTGCTTAAAAATATCAGATTAGTAAATTTTCAACCAATTTCGAACCCATTCGAATACATACATTGAAAAACGTGTATTAAGGCTCGAAATATTAAAAATATGTTATTAGTACCATTAGATTCGTAATTTCATAAGATTACCAAATATACTAGTTATATAATTTTTCGGGTTATAAAAGTTGTAGTTATAGCCTTTTTATCGCATTTTCTTTACTACCAGTACTTTAATTGTCTAATCTACATTTTATTTCTTTCACGCTATTCACTAAGTACAACTACTTATACCCTATTCTTACATCCTTACAACATATTCTTACAATATTTCATCATTTTCCTTACATTTACTTTTCCAATACAACTTTTACTATTAAAATTACTTAATTTAATTTTGAAACTTACACAACACAACACAACACACACATCTCCCTCTCTCTTTTGAAGAAATCGGTGCCACCCACGCCCTCTCTCTCTATTTGTTTTATTTTTTCTTTCTTTTATCACACAAACCCTAATATACTTTTCTATATAAACTCCTTTATGCCTTCAGCATTTCATTTTCTTTCTTTCTTCATTTTCACTGTAAGCCCTGGAAAATTTCAACAAATAATTCTAAAAATGAACTTAGGAAATAAAACCCTGAGAGTCACTCCGAGTCAAAACCGAACTTTGACAAGTCCCAAACTTCGAACGAATTCGGAAAATTCTGAATTGTGAGGAACATAAGAAATCTCAGAAATAAATGGCAACTTAATATATGTCTGTTCTGAAACCTTTATGTACGATAAACTTCCTATTTAACCCCGACTTATAGATCGGATAAAATATAGCCCTAAAACAAATTGTTGAGAAGTGAATAGTGACTGGCTTCGGGAAATAAAACTCAATCCAAAGAATTCGAGAATGTGGTGAGATATTTGATAC
This sequence comes from Combretum micranthum, assembly GCA_024138025.1. Taxonomy (NCBI): domain Eukaryota; kingdom Viridiplantae; phylum Streptophyta; class Magnoliopsida; order Myrtales; family Combretaceae; genus Combretum; species Combretum micranthum. The sequence continues at coordinate 180,603 of JAMXBD010001885.1, forward strand.
TTATGAGAGTGGACCTTAAATAAAATCACCAATCAGACAAGTCATATAAGTGTGGAATATCGGTTCTTGTGTTGACAGTAGTGTAAACCGGAAGGTTAATCGGGAAACCTGAGTCTTCAAAGCCTCAAGAAACTTAGTAACCTAGATCTGATAATCTCGTGTTCCTAAAACCCAGGAGTTGGAACAAGAGGAAAAGTGTAATTGGTTCGTATTAAGTATAGGATGCCCTGGGAAGGTGAGATCAGTGAAATTCCGACCTATTCCAATCTGATCAGGTGCCAGTTTCGAAAAGCGAGCCCTGGGATGCAAATGTTGAGAACATGTTGCTAGTGCCTTTAGAATTATATTTCTAAAGGACCTCTAAGCTATTAGTCTTACAAATTTTCAAATAGCTAGAATTATCCGATCTTATAGTTTATTCGTATTTCGTTACTGCTAGTAATTAGTGAGTTTTTCGGTACGATTAATATTATTAATTCCTTAATTGTTGATATTTTATTTAATTATTATTATTATTATTATTATTATTATTATTATTATTATTAATATTATTATTATTATTATTATTATTATAAGGTATGCCCAAGTTTCCTAGTGATAGTATAGTAATCGGGCGAACTTTGGAAACCGGAGAACGAAACTCTATATCGGTCCGATTCCAGCTTAGAGAGAGGAGCCTAGAAACCTTAGATCCGGCTTTCTTTCGATTTCATAATAAAAGAAGTTTTACAAAGTAAATGAACATGAATTATTGTTCCAAAGTACATTTCGAACCTTTGAAGTTTTGAATTCGGGAATTTTTCAATTCCGGACCTTCCCGAGCCCAATTACGGAAAAGCGTGCCCAGGCCACGGATTTAGAAAAATATTACGGAATATTCATTAAAACCATAATTTTATAAGGATTCCAAAAATATCAATTTCATAATTTTTCGAGCTATAAAAATTACAGTTATAGCTTTTCCCGTGTTTTCGGAACAACGGTAAAGTAGATGTCTTGTCTACTATTCACAAGTACAACCTACACTACACACTACCATACCCTATTCTTACTCCTTACAACTACTCAGTTCAATTTTTTTCCAAGAAATTTTGTTTTCCTAATTAATTAACACAAATATTACATTTTATTACACAAAATTCAACACACACACACACACAAACCCCCCCTATGGCCGGCGCCCTCCCCATATTTCCCTCTTTTTGTTTTTTTTTGTCACTTTTATTCAACTAAAACCCTAATGCCTTCATATATATACATATTATTCTCTCTCTCTCCTCATTTTCTTATTGTTTGAAATTGTAAAGAGTGAAAAACCACTCTTTTCCTCTCTTGTGGCGAGAGCTTCCCCCTCCCTTTTCCCTTTCATTTCAAACACAAGTCTTCATTTCTTCCTTGATCCTCCAATTGGTAGGTTGATCTTAAGCCTTGTTCATCCTAAATCTTGTTATGGCAAGATTATTCTTGTGTGTTTTCTCATCTAAATCCCAATGAGCATGAGCAAGGGACATGAAAACACTACACAAGAATCTCAAGCCATCTCAAGAGTGGATCTAGCCTTTGAATGAGTTTTTGTTGGAATAATCACTTGTTCATGCATATAAAATAAGAGATCTTGCACACATATTGTTGTTCATGCCATGGGATCCATGATTTATACATCTACTTAGTAGATCTAAAAGTTTAGATACCCACATTGGTCATTTACATGCATGATCATAGAGTTATTTTGTTTTCTATGCTTGATGATCATAAAAATGTAGCCTTGTTCATGTATAGAAGTTAGATAATAGATCTTCACACATGGGGAGCAAGAATATTGGAAAAAGAAAGGTTTTGTTAAATATGAGATGTTGGAAATTCGGATGAAATGGAAACCCTAGTTGAAACCACCAAAATCATTTTTAACTTATGTTTCATAAGAAAATATGAAGGGTATGTGTAATAGGTATATTGAAGGAATGATTTTCATAAGTTAGATGGGTTTAGGCATGATAGGAATGTAAAACAAGTAGGGAGTTAGAATGAGAAAATGTTGGAATGTTGATCAATGGTTTAAAATTCGTAACTTAGTTCATGCCTACAAGAACACTTGGTATTTAAGTCTAAATTGGATGTATTATAAGCTAAATAAGTCCGTAGATAATATACATATTGGAGCTTCAATTTTTAATGCATTAAACAAGTTTTTCCCTTAAGAAAAATGCAAGAAATGAAATTTAGAAAATTCGATTTTTGAACAAAAACTAGTTCAAAGACATGTTTACCAAATGAAAAAATGGGAATTTTATGCATGAATGGAGGCCATGATATATAGACCTTGAGAACTTATTTTTAGTTAAATAATAAGTGGATTACAAGATAAAGGTCAAGGAAACCCTAAGAGTATAATGTGGAAAAAATAGCTTCTTAGAAATAATCTTTATGGGAATTTCTCAACGCTTAAGAGTTCATATGAGTTTATTGTCACAAAGTTATGACGACCATGCATATATTAAGTTCATCACATGGCATTCATATTTAGTAATTCATTCCTATATCATTCATGCATGAATCATCATCTAGGAACACTTCTTATCAAAAGCAAACAAATTTTTGAGATTGGAACACTTGCGGAACAGATCTGATTCCCCTGTTCCGTGGCCCAATATTTTCAAAACTTAAAATAATACTAAAATAGATAGATCTTTCGGAGTAGTAGAGATCGATATAAAATTTGCGAAATTTCGAGTTATGGCCGTTTTAAGTTGGAACTTCCGCAAATAGTGAGAATTCCGATTTTGTGAAGTATAGATACATAGTTTGAATTAGTTTAGTGATGAGATTCTCATTAGGCTATCTTTATTTGGTAGGTGAACCCGAGTACGACAATACCGTATCACCCAGACCATCGTCACTAAGAGACCGGCGTACATGGCCGAGTGAGTTCTTCTTCCGATTTCAATTATTACTTGTGATTGTAATGATAGTCGCATTAGTTTGCTAGGTAAAGATAAAAAGATGATTATGTATGATGGGGTATATGGGAATTATATATTTGTCTGCTGTTGATGTGTGAAACGGAACTTAAGAAATATCGAAACCGGGTGTTAAGCTATTGATTGATTTCTAGTATTTTATATTGGATGTCTGCGAATATTGTTGGCCACCTAAAAGAATTGAACTAATGCATATCTGACTCAATTGTAATTGGATTCATTCATATCACGATGGGGACGGAGCATTATCATTGGTTGGTTAATCGTGATCCATAAAATGAATACTTTGGTTAATCGTGATCCATAAAACGAATACTTGTTGGTTAATCGTGATCCATAAAACGAATTTTATGTTCAGTTGACCGTGAGCTTAAACGGCGTCGTACCGCAGGATTTGTTAATCTGCTAACCCGGGATGGAGGGCGTAAATTCATTCAACATATGATTCCCGGAAAGTCATATGTCTTGTATGCTCACGTGGTTGTTGCATTTCATATTTTGAATAATAAACTTGATTGATAATTTTTCTTCGAGTATGAATTTTGGGATTTACTCACTAAGCCCATAAGCTTACACCCCTATAGGTATTTGTATTCTCAGGAACACCTATTTTGCCCGAGGTCTTCCCGTATCCGTATACGTTTTATATTGAAGCTTTTGGAGGAAATCTACTCGAAGACTTAGATTAGAATTCCTTTGAAATCTTTAATGTAGTATTTTGGATGTTATGAAGTTTATCTCGATCCTTGGAATTAGCGGGGTATGCCCCTAAGAAATTATGTAACAGACCTTTGGTTATTATGATATGATATACTTTTTATTTGGATTCTTGTATGTTTATCTTTACTTGCTTAAACTATGCTTCCCAAAAGCGTCTCCTATTACCGTGTTAGACGCCTTACATATAATACTAAGGCTTTCGCATGACTAAGGTAGCCATTCTTAAGCCTTGATATTATATGTGGCGGACTGCCACGTTTAGGGTACCCTTCGGGGCGTGACAGTTTAAGTTGGTATCAGAGCAACAAGTTTATAGAAATAAAGGTAATAGGAATAAATCTAGAATAGAAAAAGATAGATATGTTTACAAAGGACTTAGATAGGATTAGACAAGTTTAGAAGTTCTCAAAAAGGAGAATTAATGACCTCCCTTGTCCTTTATAAATTACTCTTGGAGAAGTTAGAGTTAAGGCCCAATGTTTGAACTTAAGAAATGGTGAAACCCTTGTGGACTACCGGTTGAAAGTAAGAAGCCTATGTAAGGAGTTTTCCCTATTAGACAGACTTAGAAGTTTCTTACGATATGAATGTCTTACGTGCCATTACAACCACACCCTATGCTCCAAAAAGCTACGTTCTTTTTCCGAAATAATAGATGTTTAGTTTTCCCGATTTTGAGCTTGGAATTCCATAGGACGATTATATATCTATGCCCACGATGAGCCAAGATCATGGACGAGATAAGGATATTTCCAACCAACGTAAAGCCAGTCAAGATTTCAAATGGCCTGATGAGAATATCCCGAATCGAAGACGATCTCGCGTAGAAACCTGATCGAGAAAGAAGTGACGGAAGTATCCGATGAGGAGCATGCAGCACAGACGAAGTTTGATCAACGGGAGCCAAGCACGTTAGAAATCAACCCTCCCGCAAAGGAAAAAGAATGATGGACCGAAGCAACTTGAAGCTGTTCGTAACTAAGATGGCTAAGGAGACTTCTAGACCCAACCACCGTAATGCAACTCCCCACCAGAAGAAAAGATCAAAGAAAGAAGGAAGGATCCACATGAGCAATCCCATGTGTCCAACAAGAATTTTGTAACCAGATCGACTTAGGATATAGGATCGATTAGTAGTTTAATTTATGTTTTCGAAAAAGTGTTTAATATTTGTTGTATTTTGAATTTCTTTTACCTTGATTTCTTTATAAGATTTTATTCCCTTCTATACTTTTTAATTAAATATTTTGGTTTAAACAAATTTCATCTCTTGATTTAGTTGCTTAAATTTCTCTTGTGTGATATTTCCCTTTACATGTTTATTCTTTGAAAATTTCCGCAATTTCCGTAACTTAGTATGTAAAAGACTTAATAATCTAGTATTTACGTAAACAATTAAAACAGCCGACCTAGAAGGGGACGACCAAGGATGAGGCAGGCATCAATAACCCGCCTGAAGAAGTTAACCAACCAGAAGTGCCCCCTGTGGCTCCTGCCCCAGACCAGCAAGGCAATCTCCAAGCCACTCTGGGTCAATTAACACAGCTTCTTAATGTGTTAGTTCAACAACAACAGAGGAATATGCCACCTCCGCACCAGCTCAAGCACCACCCCAGCAGCACCCCAAGCATCTGTACATGGACCCAGCACCTGATGCTCAATCACATACAGCACCCCTGCCGCCTCCGCCACCACCTCGACCATACAGAACTTCACTCCCAGATTTTATCAAAAGTAACCGTTACTTTGACGGAGCTTTTGGGAAACCATGAGGCTGAAGATTGGCTCGCGCAGGTAGAACGATCTTTTGCCGCCTATGAAGTTCCTTATCATCTTCGAATAAGCTATGGTACTTATATGTTGAGGTTCAACGCCCGCATCTGGTGGGAGTCCAAGAGTAGGGAATTGCCGCCACCTATCACCTGGGATATGTTTCGGAATGAGTTTCTGGAAAATTATTTCCCTGGAAGTTTAAGAGTAAGGTATAGTGCGGATTTCTTGCACATATCCCAGAAAGGAAAATCCATAGAACAATATGAGACGGAATTCAGCCGACTCCTGCAGTATGCTCCGGATTCTTATAAGTATAGTGAGGAGCTGAAACGACAAGTGTTCCTGAATGGGTTAGATGAGGACTTAAGGATGCGGTTAGAAGAGTTTGACATTCGCACCTTCAAGAATTGGTTGAAAGAGCAAGAATTGTTGAAGGGGCCAAGAAAAGGAAAGCTGGGACTTTGAGAAGAAAGTGCATGTGTTTGGAAGGAAATTTCAACCAGGAACAAGCTCCAATTTCCCTTCTAAGAGGTTTAAACCAATTAGCAACTTTAAGGGAAATTTCGTGGACAGAAGGATAATTCCAAGGCAGCAAATTGTTGGAAATGCAAAGGGCGCATTACCCGAAGAGATGCCCCCTTCTCCAGAACAAGTGTTATTTCTGTGGTGACCCGAGCCATAAGATTCCGGATTGCCCAAAGAAAGCTTCTACGACTTGTTTCGTATGCAAGCAATTGGGACATTTTGCTAACGAGTGTCCCCAAAGGAATCTCACAGCAAACCGACCTGTTGGATCCTAGGAGGACTTGCCCCGACAAGGAGTGGGAATGGAAGCGGAAGTCGCTCGGCATCATCTATGCATGGGCTGAGAATTTACAACCTTGAAGGGCAATGGGTCTGCGAGGAGGATGCCGAAGAAGGAGTAGAGTTGGCTGCCCTGGACCATGGAGAGTATGACTATAGCTTGGTTACAGGTTAGCCTCAACCTTTAAAATATATGTCTGTTTTGATATCTGTTGAGTATAAAGTTATGATGTATGTTGGAAATAATAGATATCTAGGGAACCTTTAAGGACAATAAGAATAGTAACACGCGTCTTGAACGCAGGAACCATACAAATAGGGGACCTAACCGCTTATACCCTCTTCGATACCGGCAACACATTCCTTTGTTGCCACTAGTAGCCTTGAAGACCGGTTTACCTATCACCACAATCACAACAAGTTTTCGTATAAAAACCCCCACCGGTAGTGTGGTGACTACCAAAGAAGTAATAAGGAATTGCCCCATGAAGATACAAGGCCATGAAGCAACTACCGATCTTATAGTAATAGAAATCAGCAAGTACGAAGTGATTCTCGGAATGAGTTGGTTGTCCATGGTGGAAGCAAAGGTAGATTGTAGAAATAAAAAGGTGGAATTCATGGGACAAGACAAGAAAGCTACATTTTTGGGAGAATCCGCAACTTCTAAAAGTTTGGAGTTAAGTTCGTTCGAGTAATTGAAGAGGTTGAGGAAGGAGTTGAAAGTTATGTGGGAAGTACGGAGGAGGATAAGGAAAGACCCAACATTGACGACATCCCCATCGTTAATGAATTCTCTGATGTTTTTCCAGAAGAATTGCCTGGGTTACCCCCAAAACGAGAAATCGATTTTGAGATCGATTTGATGCCAAAAACAGAACCTATATCCAAGGCACCATACCGAATGGCACCTGTTGAGCTCAAGGAACTTAAGAAGCAATTACAAGAATTGCTTGACCAAGGATTTGTTAGACCAAGTGTCTCGCCTTGGGGAGCTCCGGTATTATTCGTAAAAAAAGATGGATCGATGAGGTTGTGTATTGACTATCGAGAACTCAACAAGGTCACTATAAAGAATAGTATCCATTGCCAAGGATTGACGATCTCTTTGACCAACTACAAGGAGCAAGTGTATTCTCACGCATTGATTTGAGATCTGGATACCACCAGCTGAGGATAAAACCAGAGGATGTGTCAAAGACCGCTTTTAGAACTCGGTATGGACACTATGAGTTCATGGTCATGCCATTTGGATTGACTAATGCACCAGCTGCTTTCATGGACTTGATGAATCGGGTATATAAGCCGCTCTTGGATAAATGCGTGATTGTCTTCATTGATGATATTTTGGTCTATTCTAAAACACGGGAGCAACACAAAGAACATCTGAGAATGGCATTACAAACCTTAAGGGAGCACAAGTTATATGCCAAATTATCCAAGTGTGACTTTTGGTTGGACCAAATATCTTTTCTAGGACATGTTATCTCAGGGAAAGGAATATCAGTAGATCCTGAAAAGATTAAGGCCGTAATGGAATGGAAACAACCAAGGACGGTGACTGAGATTAGAAGTTTTCTTGGATTAGCTGGCTATTACAGGAAGTTTGTGCAAGATTTCTCAAAAATAGCTAAGCCACTAACTCAGTTGACCCAGAAGAATGAAAGATTCATTTGGAATGAGAAGGGAACAAAGTTTCCAAGAGTTAAAGCAACGGTTGGTATCTGCTCCAATTTTAACCTTACCCGATCCAGAAAAGCCATATACCGTCCATAGTGATGCGTCAAGAAATGGCTTAGGATGTGTGCTTATGCAAGAAGGGAAAGTAATTGCTTATGCTTCACGGCAGTTGAGGCCGCATGAACAAAATTACCCGACGCATGATCTTGAGTTGCCGCAGTTGTTTTGCTCTCAAGCTTTGGAGGCACTACTATATGGACAGAGATGCGAGATTTATACGGACCATAAGAGCCTCAAGTATTTATTCACACAAAAGGAATTGAATATGAGGCAAAGGAGATGGTTGGAGTTGATCAAAGACTATGATCTTGGAATAAATTATTGCCCTGGAAGAGTGAATGCGGTAGCAGACGCTTTGAGTCGGAAGAACCATGGAGAAGTTGCAGCCATGCTCACAACTCAAAAAGAACTTATAAAGGAATTCGAGAGATTGAGCATCGAATTTGTGGGGCAAAGTGCGGAAATAGAAATTTCCCATTTGGTAATGGAGCCAACCCTGATAGATAGAATCAAAGAATCTCAACGATATGATGAAGTCATACAAAAGTTGAAAAGTGAGATACAGGAGGAAGGTATGACGATTTTGAGATAGATGAGGAGGATGTAGTAAGAATGAAGGGAAGATTATGTGTACCAAATGATGAGGAGATGAAAAAGGAAATAATGGATGAGGCGCATAACTCGGGATATACCATGCACCCCGGTGGTACCAAGATGTACCAAGACCTTAAGAGTCGCTTTTGGTGGAATGGTATGAAAAAGGATGTAGCTGAATTCGTAATGAAGTGTCCCATATGTCAACAAGTAAAGATTGAACACCAAAGGCCAGGAGGACTTTTGAAACCATTGGCCATACCAGAATGGAAATGGGACCAAATTACCATGGATTTCGTATGTGGATTGCCCCGAACATCAGCCGGATATGATGCCATATGGGTAATTGTGGATCGACTCCAAGTCAGCACACTTCATCCCCATCAACATGACCTACTCGATGGAAAAGTTGGCCCGGCTATATGTAAGGGAGATTGTGAGACTGCATGGAGTTCCAGCAGGGATTGTATCGGATCGGGATCCTCGATTCGTGTCAAAATTCTGGACAGCCTTCAGAAGTGTATGGGGACCAAGTTACATTTCAGTACAGCTTATCATCCACAAACTGATGGACAATCAGAGCGAACTATCCAGACTTGGAAGACATGTTAAGAGCTTGTGTTATGGAATTCAAAGGAAGCTGGGAAGTACACCTACCTTTGGTAGAGTTTGCTTACAACAACAGCTATCATTCAACAATTAAGATGCCACCATACGAAGCTTTATGGAAGAAGGTGTAGATCGCCTCTATTTTGGGATGATGTGGAAAAATTAACAATTGGACCAGATCTCATCCAAGACGCCTCAGATAAAGTCAGGATTATTCAGCAAAGGATGAAAGAGGCCCAAGATAGACAGAAAAGTTGGGCAGATAAAAAACGACGATCCTTGAGTTTAACGTTGGTGATCATGTGTATCTGAAAGTGAATCCGATAAAGAGTATTCATCGTGTACGGGCTCGAGGAAAGCTAAGCCCAAGGTATATCGGACCTTTCGAAATCCTCGAACGAGTAGGAGATTTGGCTTATCGCTTGGCATTACCACCAAACCTGTCGGGAGTACATAATGTCTTCCATGTCTCAGTGCTAAGAAAGCATATCCCCGACCCTGATCGGATTGTGGAGCTTGAACCAGTCAGGCTGAAAGAGAACTTGACTTATGAGGAGCACCCAGTTCAAATTCTGGATCAAAAGGTTCAAAAGCTGAGAAACAAGGAAATCCGATATGTCAAGGTATTATGGAGGAATCATTCGCGAGAAGAGGCTACTTGGGAAGCCGAGGATGAGATCCGAAAGAAATATCCAAATCTCTTTGAAGAATCAGGTACGAATTTCAAGTTGCAAATTTTAAGTTTTGAGGACAAAACTTTCTTTAAGGGGGGTAGGTTGTAAATCCCCGAAAATTTTGGATTCCAATTATAATTTAAACCCTAATCGGAAGTCAACCGGATTTCCAGAATCAACCAAACCCTAGTTTACCGTAACCGCTTAAGTCCGGCATTGCCGTTTTCTCAAGCCCTAGAAAACGAAGTTGGAAAAATTAGTTGTAATAGTTCGTAATAGCTATAGGTTTTATAAAAATATCAGATTGAAGAATTTCGAGTGTCCTTTGAACCCGATCGGACATGATTCTTGAAAGACGTGTCCGGAAGCCCGGAATAGGAAAAATATTCCGGATATACCGTTAGACTCGTAAAAATATAAGATTTCCAAAAATATCAATTTCGTAATTTTTCGATAACTAAAAATATCAGATATCGCTTTTATATGCGTATTTTCTTACTACCGGTATTAAATTGTCATGTCTACTTTTACATTACACTATTTTCTACTATTCTACACTATTCATCTATCTCTACTTTTTCTTACAACCTACTCTTACAACCTACACCTATTTCTTACACATTTTCATTTCCAATACAATTTCACATCTTTCATTTCTTACTTTTAATTAACAAAATAACAAAAAAATAAATTTTCTCCCCCCCATGCAAAATGCGCCGGCCCCCCTCCATGCATCAATTTTTTTTTTCAATTATTTAATTAACACAAATTATCTCCCACATTTTCCTATAAATACCCCCTCATACCTTCACTTCTTTCACACCTCTTCTTCTCTAAAGTTACTCTACAAAAATTTCTCTCCAATTCTCTCAAGAGTTCTTTCAAGAAGTCTTCTTAGTTTAGCTTCCTTTAGGTAAGAAATTTCTCAAGAATTCTTCATGTTCATCTACTTAGTATGAGCTTAGTGTGTGTTTTCTAAAACCATGAAGGTTAAGAAAGCAACATTAGGTTCATGCTTTGTTTTTGTTCATAAACATAATTCCTCTATGTTCATTTATGTTTTTTATGTTCTTTACTATCTAATATATCTATATACTATATATATTATTTAGAGCATATAAGCTCATTGTCTTACAATTTATTTATCTTTCATGCAATTTATTTACTTCATTGCAATTTATTTCAAGTTGATTTTAAGACTAGTCATTCTAGTCTTAGACTTGTCCTCATCAAGTCAAAACAATTTTTTCTTTCTTTTTTCGGGACTAGTCTTTTCTTAGTCCCGGGGTACCTTGATGAAGCTAAGGTCCCAATACTTGATTTACTTTATTATTTACTTAAGCTTTCAAGTTATTATTTTACTATAGCTTATGATTCATATTCATGCATGAACATAATGTTTTTGTCTCAACAAAAATAAATGAGAAGTGTTTTCTAAAAAGATTCTTTTAAAAAAAATAGGAAATGGATTTCTAAAAACCATGAACATGCTTGGAATGATTTTTCTTACATAAACAAAAGGTTTTATGAAAACTTATCTTTCATCAAGAAGTAGAAATTCTTTTGGAATCATTACAAGAAAAAAAATTCATTTTATTACTTTTGAATCCAAGTTTTGAAAATAAAACCACACTTAGGAATTAAAGAAATTACAAGAGATTAAATTTAGAAAAAGAATATTCATCTCAATAACTCAAGATCTTTCAAAAGTAAAATAAATATTCAATAGAATCTCAAGTTCAAAGTCTTTTAAAACCTTACTTTTATAAGTTGAGACAACTTCATTTACTTCATACATTTGTTATGAGTCATTACAAATATATATACCTTTCAAAAGTTTACAAAATAATTGAAATATTTATCTTTTCAAATGAGCTTTGTTTACAAGAAGGAAAACAAGTGTTTGCAAATTCGTGGCAAATCTGGTCGCTACCTTTTCGGAACCCAAACGACTTAGTTTTATAAAATAAGCTTAGAAATGCGTAGATCTTTTCGAGTAGGTAGAAAACGATATATTATACGCGAAATTCCGAGTTAAAATGAGCAAGTTATGGCCATTTTAAGTTGGAATTTCCCTTATACGATTTTACTACGATTTTAAGAAAGTTAGAATCTTCAAGATAGAATTTCATGAAATACTCATTTTGGGTATTCTTCTTGATTAGATAATCACGAGGAGGATTGTTCGTATCCCGAGGATTACTACGATTAAGTGGAAATTCCGAACGACTCATCCATTTCAAGAAAGGTGTCATCATGGCCGAGTGAGTTTACTTCCCGTTAATTTTCTCATACTCTCGATTGTGCTTGTAAAATTAGTTGCACTAGAATTTAGCAAAATCAAAAAAGTGTATGATAATATGTTGAAGGAATACTAAGTATATCGAACTCGATTTGTTTATAATAAAGTTGTATGTGCATTAATATCTTGAAGTGTTTGAAATTGGTTGATCACTTGAAAGAAGTTAAATGTAACTACTAGACTTTAATTAAAGAAATTATTCATGCACTTCATATGTTGAGTCACATTGCATTCACTACTATACAATTGGTGGGACAAGTGTATAATAGTGGTGGTACATAACCGATATCATGTAAGTGGAGAGTAGGAGCCAGTAAGAACTACTTAAATTGGTGGCTAGTAGGAGCCTGTAATAACTACAAGTTTTTGATGGCGTATAGGAGCCGGTAAGATCTATAAAAGTGTTTTTAAAGTTGTGGCTGTAATTGGCCTGAATACCCAACCCCGAATGAAGGGCGTAATTCATTCAACATATGATTCCCGGAAAGTCATATGTCTTGTATGCTCACGTGGTTGTTGCATTTCATATGTTTGAATAATAAACTTGATTGATAATTTTCTTCGAGTATGAATTTTGGGATTTACTCACTAAGCCCATAAGCTTACACCCCTATAGGTATTTGTATTCTCAGGAACACCTATTTTTGTGCCCGAGGCTTCCCGTATCCGTATACGTTTTATATTGAAGCTTTTGGAAAATCTACTCGAAGACTTAGATTAGAATTCCTTTGAAATCTTTAATGTAGTATTTTGGATGTTATGAAGTTTATCTCGATCCTTGGAATTAGCGGGGGTATGCCCCTAAGAAATTATGTAACAGACCTTTGTTTGTTATGATATGATATGATATTTTTATTTCTGGATTCTTGTATGTTCATCTTTACTTGCTTAAACTATGCTTCTCAAAAGCGTCTCCTATTACCGTGCTGGACGCCTTACATATAATACTAAGGCTTTCGCATGACTAAGGTAGCCATCCTTAAGCCTTGATATTATATGTGGCGGGCTGCCACGTTTAGGGTACCGTTCGGGGCGTGACAGTATGTGTAATAGGTATCTTGAAGGTATGATTTTACAAGTCTAGATGAGTTTAGGCATGAGTAATATGTAAAACAAGTAGTGGAGTTAGAATGGAAAATTTTGAGATGGTGATTAGTTTGTTAAATTCGTAATTTGGAATAATGCCAACATAAACACCTACTATTCAAGCTTAAATTGAATGTTTTATGAGTTAAATGAAGTCCTTAGGCAATAGATATAATAAGGCTTCAAATTTTGGTGTATTAAACAAGTTTCCTCATAAAGAAAATGCAAGAAAAGGAAATTTCCAAAATTCGGATTTTTGTGAAAAGCTTGTTCAAAAACACAATTACTAAGTGAAAAATGTGAATTTCTATGCATAAATGAAGGTCATGGTTAGTATAGATGTTAAGAACTCATTTTTATTTAGATAACAAGTAAATTCCAAAAATAAAATCCTAAAAACCCTAGGGAATGTAAAGTTGGAAAGAATAGCTTTTTAGAAGTGACCATTATGGTGTTTCATAATAATTAGGAGTTCATAAGTGTTCATCATCAAAAATCATCAAGACCATGCATAGATTGAGCTCATTACATGACATTCACACTCGGAATTCATTCATATACCATCTATGCATGAATCATCAACTAGGAACATTTTTACCAAATGCGAACCAATTTTTCGGAATCGGAAAAGTTACAGAGTAGATCTGATCCCTCTGTTCCGTGATCTTAATGTTTTCAAAACTTGAAAATAATATTAGAAATAGAAAGATCTTTTGAAGTAGATAGAAATCGATAAAAAATTTGCGAAATTCCGAGTTAAAATGACTAAGTTATTACTGTTTTAAGTTGGAACTTCCGCAAATAGCGAGAATTCCGATTTTTTCTTATTTGGTAGGTGATCCCGAGCAAGACGATACCCTACCACCCGACTACTACTATTAAGAGACCGGCGTACCATGGCCGAGTGAGTATTACCTCCGCTCTCAATTATTGTTTGTGATTGTATTGATAGTGGCATTAGTTGTTTAGGAAAAGATAAAAACAATTATGCATGATGGGGTATATGGGAATTATATACTTGTCTGCTGTTGATATGTGAAGTTGAACTTAAGGAATATCGAAACCAGGTGTTAAGCTGCTGCTTGTTTAGCGAGAATTTATATTGATTGTCTGCGAATAATTATTGGTCATCTAAAAGAATTGGATTAATATATATTGGAACTCAATTATAATTGGACTCATTCATAGCACGATGGAGATGGAGCATTAGCATTCGTTGGTTTTTCGTGACCCATAAAACGAAATTGTTGGTTAATCGTGATCCATAAAACGAAATTGTTGGTTAATCGTGATCCATAAAACGAATTATTGTTCAGTTGACCGTGAGCTTAAACGGCGTCGTATCGCAGGATTCGTTAATCTACTAACCCGGGATGGAGGGTACAAGTCCATCCAAATATGATTTCCGGTTGGTCATATGTTTGCAGAACTCATTTGTTTGATGCATTTCATTTGTTTAAATAACCACTTGTTTGAATGATTTGTCTTAATTGTGATATGAAAGTTTTCACTCATTAAGCTAGTTAGCTTACACCCCTATAGTTTTTACTTATTGTTGCACGAATTCATTTGGCTTAGGCCAAGGCAGGCTACAGCTCAGGTACCGGAGCTAGGAGTTTCCCTTAGAAGTTTATTTCAATTTTTTTTAGACTTCCGTGGGAAATTAAAGGACTCTGGATGACTGTAATGGACTTAATATTATTTTTACGAGGAAATGCCCCTTAGACTTTTGTAAAGTATATATGTGTTTTGGTTTATTATCTATGGCTAATGAATGCCACATTAAACTTCTTAACTCCATTGATCGAGTATTCTATTGTCGTAAAGGGACGCTTTACATCTATACAAGACTCCCAAAGGGCTCGGATAGAATTTCGAGAGTCTTATATAGTATATGGCAGGTTGTTATGTTTAGGATACCCTATGGGGAGTGACAGTTTAAGTTGGTAGCAGAGCACTAGGTTATAAAACAAGACAATAGAATTAAAAGAAACCAAACTTAGAAATCTAACTAATAGGTTCAAATGGAGTTGAAAACAATTTTCCTTGTTAAATCTAATTAAGAGTCTTATGTTGTTGTAGGTCTCCTTGGGTGAGACCAAGGAACGGGCTAGAAATTTCACTAAGAGAACCAATGAGACCATGGTAGAGTACAGATTGAGATTAAGAGAGCTGTGTGAGGATTTTGCTCTAGCCAGACACCCCCGAACTATAGGGGAGATGTTCAAATTGTGGAAAGAAGGGTTGAGATACACTAGGTGGGCCGCTGTGGTCGACCAACTGACATATGATCCTATGGGGAGAAGGAATTGGACTAAGTTGGATACAATCTATACCTTAGAAATAATCATGGTAGAGTATAGGCATGAGCCCATGACTAGGGAAGCTACTTTTATCTTGAAGAATGGGGGAAACCGGACCCCTCCAGACTTTAGGGTGTGGATCCCTATAGGACCTCTATATGTATATGCCCATGATGACTTGTATGACCACCATAATTGGAACATAGCGGATGCCTGGAACCATATTACATGGCATGCGATTTACTTAGACATTCTTCCACCGCGTGTAATTGCTCCACCACCAGCCAGTGACATAGGTATGCAATTGAATGGTGCATCTGTGATTGGAGAGGGTAATGAAGTTAATGAAGAGGTAGAGGAGGAAGAAGAAGAAGAGGACCCCGAGGAGGATCCTAATTGAGAGGAAAATGTAGTCCCTAGAACCCCTACCCCACCCATTGAGCCGGAAGTGGGAGTGAATCCAGAACCTAATCAAATTGTGTGGGATTTTAATCGAGTATTGGAGATACCAGATAGTGGAAGGGTAGAACCAGAATTAGATCCCATGTTATGGAGGGATGTTTATATTGAGGGTGAATGTCCACTTGTGCTTAATTTAGCAGTAGTAGAACTTATGGCCCCCGAGCCTATGGAAGTTAAAAATGTGGGTGGAGAGCTTATGAGAGAACCCGAGATAGTGAAGAACCAAGTAGGCGAACCCGAAGCAAGAGGTGATGAGGAAGAAGTGAGCCCGAGGGAGGGACAAGGAACCGAAGAAGAGGAGGAAAGTGAAGAACAAGATCAAGAGCCTTTAGTCCGACCCACTAGGAGGCGGAGGATGAATGTAAGGGAATACCTTAGTCTGTTCGTCTAACAGGACGATGGTGGTTCTTTTAGTAGGAGATGACCTCCTAGTTCGACCTCTGATGATACTAGTGACGAATGAAGGCTGAGATGATAGCTAACCCATGAAGTCCAAGTGAAGTCCTTGTTTTTCTTACTTTGTAGTAGGCAATGCTGGATGCCAATTTGCCTTAGGATTTCAGGATAGCTAGTATTTTATTCCTTCTTTTTCCTTGTATTTTTTTATGCTTTCAGGAATAGGGAAAATGTTTAGAATCAGAACTAGAGTGTAGCAAGCCAAATTTTGGGGACAGAAATCTTTGATGTAATATTTTGTATGGCTCGCTAAAGTAATGAAGGATCATGTTTATTTCAAAGGAAAGAAGTTATGGAAAGCATGCATGCTAGACATTAGACATAAAGAACATTAACTACACATAAACTACATGAGCATTCATTCATTCATGTTATTATTTTGAGATTGCAACCTATTTCCCTATGCGTAAATTCTTTTGTTTCTCTTTATGATTATATGAAATTTATGAAATTCAATTCCTTTTGAAAAATTGATTTCTAAATTCCTCCAAAATTTTGAATCTTGTTGACAAATTAATTTCCTTAAAAATTTAAAACATCCTAAGAATACTAAAATTTATTAAACAATGTGTAAACAGACGAAACCAACGAATTCGGAATCGAGAGCAGGAATCTCTCCCGAATGAAGCCCACCAACCGGTCGTACCTCAATCTAATCCTCAAAGAGTTGCACCTCAGGATCAGCAGGGTGATGTGTTGAATGCGATTGGACAATTAGCCAATCTCTTGAATACATTCATCCAGAACCAAAACCCAGCTCAGAACCCGCGCCAAGGACAAAGTGTCCGAGATTCTGCTCCATATCTACCACCTGTAGATCACAAGGAAGTGACTGCTGAAGCACCTGCTCCACAGGAGGAGCATTCCTATAATGTGCCCATGCCACCACCTCCACCATACTGAAGACCCCACCGAAGCTCTTTATTGGACTTCATTAAAAGTAACCTGTATTTTGATGGAGCGTTTGGTAAACCAGATGAAGCCGAGGATTGGCTAGCTTAAATTGAGCGATCTTTTGCTACATATGAGATTCCACCTTATTTACAAGTGGAATATGGAACTTATATGTTGAGATATAATGCGAGGGTCTGGTGGGACTCTAAGAGAAGAAGCTTGCCTTCCCCAGTTACATTGGAATCTTTTCGCCGGGAATATTTGGATAATTACTTTCCCTCCAGCTTGAGAGTAAAGTATAGTACTGACTTCTTCCATGTTAAACAAAAGGGGAGAACTGTGGAACAGTATGAGACTAAGTTCGTCCACTTGCTGCAATATGCACCTGAGTCTTTCAGGGATAGTGAGGAGTTGAAGAAGCAAATATTTTTTAGAGGCCTAGATGAGGAGTTGCGGATTAAATTGGAAGAGTTTGGAGTAAAGACTTACCCTGAGATGGTGGAAAAGGCCCGAGTGATTGAAGGGGCCAGAAAAAGGAAATACCAGGAATCCGACAAGAGAGTATTTGGAAAAAGGCCGTTTGACGCCTCAAGTTCAGCATTCAAAGGAAAGAGGTACAGACTGTACCAGGGGTTTAAGGATGAATCTAGTAGTAAGCCGACCCAGATTAAGGCCAATGTCACTTGTTGGAAATGCAAGGGGACTCATGCTCTATAAGCCCCTAGATTCTTCGATAATATGAGTAAACCCTAAGAACCAGAAGATGAAACAAAACCCTAAAGTTAACCTAGTCATACAATTAGTCTAGTGAAGTTAGATCCGGCAATCCCGTGTTCTTAATCCCTAGAAAACGAAATTGAGATAATTGTGAATTATGGTTCGTAATTATACAGGAAAGCTTAAAAATATCAGATTCGAATTTTTCTAGTGTCTTTCGGATCCGATCGGGATCAGTTATCCAAAACCATGCCCTGGTACACCGGATAGCAAAAATATTCCGACAACACCAATAGATTCGTAAAAATATAAGGTTTTAAAAAATATCAGTTTTAGAATTTTTCGGTAACTAAAAATATCAGATATAGCTTAATTATGCATATTTTCTTTACTACCGGTATTTTAATTGTCTAGTCTACTATTCATAGTACTTTTCTACTATTCATCTATCTCTACTTTTTCTTATACTCTATTCTTATACACTACCATACCTATACCTTACAATTTATCTTTCCCATACAACATTAATCACATCATACCTTACATTTTACTTCTTTTAATTCAAAACAAACAAAACAAATCAATTTCCCTCTCTCCTCAATCACATCATTTTCTTTTTTAAAATTATTTAATTACATCTAATTTCCACTTCCAAAAATCTATAAATACCCCTTCCTCTTCCATTCCTTCACACAATAAAAATTCATATGAAAACTCTCTCAAAATTACTCCACAAAATTCCTCTCCCAAAATCTCTCTCAAGTTTCTTATTTTCTTTAGAAAACCAAAACCCACATAATACTACAACCCATTCTTTTCTTCTTCAACCAACACATAAACTTTAGGTAAAAATTTCTCTTATTTACTCATCATGTTCATAAAACTTAACAAGAGTTTAGTGTATGTTTCTTAGACTCATTGAGTTAAAGAAACAATAATTTATTCATGTTTTGTTTTTGTTCATGTTCTTATTTTCTTTATGTTACTATTATGTTGATATTGTCATTATTGTTTCCAACCTAACTTATATAAGTATTATGTATATTATGTATATATATTTATTTAGAGCATATAAGCTCATTTGTTATTTATTTACTTTCAAGTCTTGCAATTTATTTATTTACTTGTTTTATGCAAATATTAAGATTAGTCTTTCTAGTCTTAGACTTGTCCATATCAAGTCAAAACAATTTTATTTCTTTGCTTTTCTTTTCTTTGAGGACTAGTCCATTCTTAGTCCCGGGATACCTTAATGAAGCTAAGGTTCTCAATACTTGACTTTACTTTTATGCTCTTATTTATCTTATTTATGTTGTTTTTATATTTTTCATGGTTACATATTCTCATTCATGCATGAATATGTTGTTATTGTCTCAACCATAATAGAAATGAGTTTTCTTAAAATAAGAATAAGAACTCTTTTTAAATATAAATTTTGTCACATAAGAAGTTATTTTCCTTAAATGTTTGAAATTTATCTTAAACAAATATTCTTCTAAAGTTAGATAAGCTAGCTCAAGTTTTAGTAATAATATGTGGTTTTTACCAAGAAATACATAAAGTAAAGTTATTATAAATTCTCTTTTCAAAGAAATAAGAAAGTTTCTTTAGACTTACACAAAGGATTTCTTAAAATCAAATTGTCGAAGTTTTCCATCAACACTAAAGTCTAAGATAAGTTTTTCGAAATTAACTTATAAGATGATTTCTTTTAAAAGTGGATCTAACCATAAAGTATTTAGAAAGACCTTGTTTTCCAAAACACTAGAAATAAAGTTATGGGAATCCTAAAAGATTAATATTTCTTTTTAAAAATTTAACTAAGAAATGAAGTTAAAGAAGGGAGTACTCACTTGCGATAAATGAGGAAATTTTCCAAAAACAAAATTTCTTTGCAAGTCTTAAGCTTATCTCACTTTTTAAGACATAATTGTTTTACAAGATCATTGTTGAGACAACATTACTAAATTCATGCATATGGTTGAGTATATATAGATATTCAAAGGATTTATCAACCATACAATATATCTATATTTTTGTGCAAAAGCTCTTGAATAAAGAAAAATTTGAAAACTCTATTTTTGAAATTTGCATCAAATCTGTACGCTACAATTCTGAACCTTAGAAATAGATAGATCTTTTCGAGTAGGTAGAAATCGGTATATAACATACGAGTTAAAATGAGCAAGTTATGGCCATTTTAAATTGGAATTTCCATTCCATACGATTTATACGAATTCTCTAAGATAGAAATATAGAATTCGAATAGATCTTGGATGAAATATTCATGTTAGGTATTTCTTTTGTTTAGGTGTCGAGGATCACCATCTTGTCTTCCCCGAGGATTACTTTGACTCCTAGATCGCTATGGACGAGTGAGTTTCCTTTACGCTTATGTATTCGCGCATGTGCTTGTAGAATAGAGCACTAGATTTTAGGAAAAGATAAAATTGATATGCATGTGGGATATTATAGGAAATATGTATGTGATTCGTTGTATGCGATCAATGAGCGATAAGTATATCGGAACCCGATTTGTGATTGATATAAATGTTTCCATGTATGTATTGTTATGTGTGCAAATATTGTTTGATCGCTTTAAATGATTTAATGTTATATTGAAATCACCATATAATAAATTGCTCATGCATATCACTTAGAATATCATTTCGAAGTTTTGCTACTACTCCTTAGCGTGGGACCGGAAAGGTAAGCTGCATAGCTACATCTTGAGGGTTAGGATGTACAGGGAATACGGCCTCAAGGTGTAGCCGGATCGATTCCTCAGGGTATGGAAAGCCCGGGGACTAGTAGTATGGTTCGTTGGAACCCCAGGACGTACGCAACTTCCAGGAGGTCGTTCGGGACCCAGTTCAAAGCATTCTCTAACCACCGATGGAGGGGTAAATCCATCATACATACGAAACCGGATAGTCGTATGTAACGTTTGATCATATGGTTGTTGCATTTCATATGCTTGAATTAATAAACTTGGTTGATTGCTTGTTCTGAGTACTTTTGCGTAAGGAATATTTCACTAAGCTAGTAATGCTTATACTCCTATAGACTTTTGATATTGCAGGATTATCTTTTGCACCCGAGACCACCTTGATTTCCCGGGTAGAATCCTTATTTTGAGAAGCTTTTGGAGGAATTCTATTTTGAAGTTATAGAGTAGATTTCTTCTAAAACCTTCTAGCTTTAGTTATGATATATTAAGTAGAACCATATTATATATTTATCTAGGGAATGCCCTTTAGAAGTTGTAAGACCTTATGTTTCTATGAAATATATTAAGTGTTATTTTGTATGTTCTGCTGCCAATATCTTAAAATGCATTACTTCAATGGTCTCCCTTTGTTGTAAGTGTACGCCTTGTACCGATATGGAAGCTTTCGAGTGACTGAGGTAGTCATTCTTGAGCTTTAATATTGCGTACGGCGGGCTGTCACGTTTAGGGTACCCATTGGGGCGTAACAGTTTAAGTTGGTATCAGAGCATCAAGATTAGGGAAAGAAACAGTAAGTTAGAAATAGAAGTCTTAGGAATAGGATAAGTTTAAGATTTAGCCATAAGAGTTTTAGGAAGAATCCTAGAATTATAGAAAGTGGGGGTTTATGGGAAACACATGTTCTACGACCATACCTAAGATATGTAGATGGCCCTAGAATTAATTGATACCCTTAAGGAAAATAGGTAGATTTCTAAACCATTTCAAAGCCTTAAGAAATCACAACCCTCGTAAGTTACAGCCAGTGAGAAAAACGGAGTTAACTTGCTTTAGAAAATATAACTAAAAGAAAATTTCGTTTACGTATAAGGATATACAATCAACCTTAGGTAACATCGAAAACGAGTATCGTAGACGTCATCAACGGATAGAAGGCAAGGATGTTCCTTCAAGAAATCGGAAGTGGGAAGACGGCGAAACCAACCTTGGATTCCCTCAAATCTCAACAAGAATGATCAAGAAAGAAGCAAGGAGCTACGATGAGAAGAAAGCATCGCAAGATGTAACGCTTTAGTATTAAATCACAACTAATCAAAAGATGTAGCTAAGTTTTTAATAAATAAAAGTAACCTAATGATTTCTTAATAATGTAAATTCTTTTGTTTTCATGGCAGTTATATTATTTATTTCATGAGTAAGATGCATGATTTTGATTTCTTACCTTGTGATTTCTTTAAATTGTATTTGAATTTCGTAATTTCTTATTAAACTCCTATCAATCCTTATTTTGTCAATTTATTTCCTTAAGTTTTGTACCTTAATTTAAATTTTTAGTCTTTATATTTGAGATTTTCGTAAACGTTAGTATAGAGCGTAAATTAGAAACTAAAATCTAAACGATTAAACAGCCGTCCAAGAAGACGTAAGAATAGAGAACAACGAGATTCCAACAATGTACCAGCTGAACGAGGAGTACCTCCGCGTAACCAACCAGAGAATAACCCTGCTCCTGCCCCGAACCAGCAAAATGACTTTGCAGCTACCATTGGACAAATGAACCAATTATTGGCTATTTTGATTCAGCAACAAAATCAAAATAACCCAGCTCCTGCTCCACCTCAGAATGCTCCTGAAGCTATGGTAGAAGCACCCGGCGAACAGTCACATGCCGCGCCATTTCCACCACTGCTACCGCCGAGATCATACCAAAACTTGCTCGTCAATTTCATCAAAAGTAACACCTACTTTGATGGAACCTTCGGAAAACCAGTTGAGGCCGAAGATTGGTTGGCCCAGATTGAAAGATCGTTTGATGGTTATGAAGTACCCCACCACTTAAGAGTCAGTTTCGGGACATTCATGTTAAAGTTTAATGCCCGAATATGGTGGGAATCGAAGAAGCGAGAATTGCCGGCTCCAGTTACTTGGGATATGTTTCGAGAAGAGTTCTTGGAGAATTACTTTCCAGGGAGTCTCAGAGTTCGGTATAGTGCTGAGTTCTTGAATATTACTCAGAAGGGGAGAACCATCGAGCAGTACAAAACCGAATTCAGTCGCTTGTTGCAGTATGCTCCTGACTCCTATAAGCACAGTGAGGAGTTAAAGAGACAAGTTTTCTTGAATGGGTTAGATGAGGACCTAAAGATTCGTTTGGTGGAATTTGATGTTAGAAGTTTTAAAGGGGCTAGTGGAAAAGGCTAGAATTATAGAAGAAGCCAAAAAGATGAAAACAAAAGCTTCGGAGAAGAAGGTATTTGTGTTTGGAAGGAAGCCATATGAAGGACCAAGTAATGGGTTCAAAAACAATAAGAGGTTTAAGACCTTTGGAAGTTTCAAAGGAAGTGGAAGCAATCAGAAGGAGGTGACCAAGGTAGATGTCACATGCTGGAAATGCCGAGGGAAGCATTATCCAAAGTCTTGCCCACAATTGCAAAACAAGTGCTTCTTTTGTGGCAGCCCGAATCACAAAATCTTGGAGTGTCCCAAGAAGAACACCAATGTCTGTTATGTGTGCAAGCAGCCAGGGCACTTTACAAATGAATGCCCAAAGAGGAAAAATGCTTTAGTGAAGTCATCCAACACCTCGGGAGGATCCGCCCTTGTCAGAACCAACAATGGCAATGGAAATGGGAACCGCTTTGGCACCTCGATGCATGGAATGAGAGTCTACAACCTGGAGGGCCAGTGGATGTGCGAGGAAGCAGATGATGAGGAGGAAGGATGCGAGTTTGCTGCCTTTGAGGGAAACGAAGGCTATGATCATGGACTCGTTGCAGGTTAGCCTTAACCTTTAGCTTTCATTTTGTTTGTTTATAGTATCTTTCTGCGCTATCAATCGGTCACAATAGAATCCCTATACCTCTTTAGCCTAAAGCTTTAGAAAGTTAGATAAGTATAGTATGGTTAGTAACTAGTGCATGTTAAACGCAGGAAGTATACGAGTAGCTAATGAGACCGCTTGTGCCTTATTTGATACTGGAGCCACCCATTTGTTTATCACCCCCAACCTTGCTAAGAAAAGTGGATTACCTATAGTCACCACCGCTACCGGTTTCAAGATAAAGACGCCCACAGGAAGTGTCGTAACCACCTAAGAGATGCTGAAGGAATGCCCTTTAGAGATTCAAGGACATCATACGACAAGTGATTTGATCGTGTTGGAGATGAATAAGTATGAAGTAATTCTTGGAATGAGTTGGTTGACCCATGTTACAGCTACGGTAGATTGTCGAGGGAAGAAGGTGAATTTTAAGGATGTAAATGGGAGGGATATTGAGTTTAAAGGGGAATCCATGGTCGTAAGGAGGCAAGGATTAAGTTCGCTCGAGTTGGTGACAAATGAGGAGGAGATTGACCGACAAATCAATGCTATAGAAGAAGAAGGTAAAGGAACAAAGGTAGAGGATATACCCATAGTCAATGAGTTTTCTGATGTTTTTCCTGAGGAATTACCCGGTTTGCCACCAAAGAGAGAGATTGATTTCGAGATTAGCTTGATGCCAAATACCGAGCCGATATCAAAAGCTCCATATCGCATGGCACCGGTAGAGTTAAAGGAACTCAAGAAGCAACTACAAGAGCTTCTGGATCAAGGATTTATACGCCCAAGTGTGTCACCATGGGGAGCACTAGTTTTGTTCGTTAAGAAGAAGGATGGATCCATGAGGTTATGTGTCGATTACTGGAAGTTGAATAAGGTTACAATCAAGAATAAGTATCCATTACCCCGATTGATGATCTCTTTGATCAGTTGCAAGGAGCAAGTGTGTTTTCACGCATCGACTTGAGGTCCGGATACCATCAGTTAACTCAACTACACGAGAGGAACATGAGGAACACCTCCGTATGGCGCTGTTACGCCCCAAAGGGTACCCTAAACGCGACAGTCCACCACACGCAATACTTAAACTTAAGTATGACCACCTTAGTCATCCCATAAGTTTACATTCGAGTGTAAGGTTCTTTCACAACTTTTAGGATCACACTTTGATTCGAGTAGTCTTAAGAAGCATACATAGCATTAAGAATATAAATCACATCAAGATAAATAGTTAATCTTTACAAAAGCCAAGGGGGCATACCCCCGCCAAAATAATAGGAGTCTACATCGTTTAGCTCCAATTACATACATCTGAATTTATATTAAAGAGATTTTCCTAGAAGTCCACGCCTATACTAGGTCCCGACTTCCTCAAAAGCTTTTTAATCCAATGTGATAAACCTGCACAAAGTGTCCCCTCGAAACATCCCAAAATAGGAAACACTGCAACAAAAACTGTTGGGGTATAAGCTAATGCTTAGTGAGATTCATTTTCTTCAAGTAACATGCCCGACCAAACTAAAATATCTATACAAGCAAGTTACAATTAAGCAACCATATGAATGCACAAGCATATGAGCAAGCAAGCATATGACTTTCCGGTAGTCATAAGTGAATGAATTTACGCCCTCCATTCGGGGTTTGGGGTAGTTCATAAGACATGCAACTACAATTCCAAAGTTGGTCCATAAGACATGCAACCATAGTCCCAATCTTAAGTGGGGTGGTCCATAAGATATGCAACCACAATTTTTAATGTTGGTCCATAAGTCATGCAACCATAGTTTCATTATTTGAATGGGGTGGTCCATAAGTCATGCAACCCTAATCCCCTTCATTAAAGACCCGCTGCCTCCAAATACACCTTTGTCCCACCAAAGGCATACTCGACAATGATATGTGACTCATTACGTGATATGCATGTACAATTATTCATATAATCATGGTATATTAATTAAATAATTTAAAAGTGACCATACAAATTTCAGACATTCCAAATCTATACTAGCTCATACAAGATCATTGCAACAAAGCTTGCCTCGATATACTTATCGTTCATTCATGCAAGTTTAAATCACCATCCAATCACAATTTTATCTTTTCCTAAGTTTAATGCCACTACTACTACAAGCACATCCAAGAACATAATTAATTGAGAAATGAACTCACTTGTCCATGTAGTGAAAATCCACTAGTCGTAATAGTCCTCGGGAAGTGGTAACCCGTCCTCCAATTCACCTAGGTACAAAGAATACCCTCAATGAGTATCTCTTATGATGTTCTATTAAATTAACAATTTTATTTACTAAGTTCGTCAATTTCCGTCTAGGTTGAATCCTTAACTTAAAAAGGTCATATCTAACTCATTTTAACTCGGAATTTAGCTTATAATATACCGATTTATACCTACTTCGAAAGAGCTATCCATTTCTAAAGTTAATTCAAACATTTAAGATCATTTAGGGGTCGGAAACTTACTGTACAGTAGGGTTACGAAAATTCCAGATTTTGAGCCTTTGTGAAAAATTTCCATATCTACTCTATTTAACTACTTAGACCAATTTATTTTAGTCCTAAGCTTGCAAGGAGATTCTCAAAACAAAATTAAGAGATTACACACTTATCTAATACCAAACACAAAGTTTCAAATGAAACTTCTAAGGATCCATTTTCATAAAACCGAAATTTACAAGTTGAAACTCATTGTCTTGTTTTGAGTCATTCCTTTACTAAAACTTACTTAGTTCAATAAAAATAATTTTTCCTATATTGTATATCATCAAAGCATCCCATTTTCAATATAAAATACTTGTTTTGAGATCTAAAAGAAGGTTTTAAAAATTGGTCTCCCCATAATTACGAATTTCCTCTTTGAAGTTCACCATGAATACAAGAACTAAATTTTGTCTTTTACAAAACACTTGATTTAAGCTATACCTTTTAGGAAAACTCATTTAAACTTATGAAAACTCATTCCTTAAGATATCTATACCAAGAGCCCCTTACATTTTTGTCTAAATCTTCATTTTAGAGTTGGATGATGGGTTCCAAAAATAGGTCTTGGTCTTGATCCGAATTTTCATAAATTTATTTTGGACATATCTCTTGAGAAAATTCATCAAAACTCATGGAAAACAACCCATTACATATTATATCTCAAGAACCCTTCATTTCTTGAATAAAATCCTCATTTGTGAGTTGAAAAACATGTTTTTTTTTTGGTCTTTGTCTTGATCCGAAAATACAATTTTTGTTTTTGAAAATCAACTTTGATTCTTGTAAGATGAAGTCTTGATGATATATCCATCATACCTTCATTTTCATAACAAAAACTTTCATTTTAAGACTTGGAAGAGGGTTTTTAACATGGAGCCTTGACAAGTTACGAATTTTACTTTTTCATCCCAACTTGAATCTAAGATCTACTCAATATATATCCATGAAAGCATAAGAAAAACTTAGTAGTAGGCCTTAAACTCCTAGATCTACACATAAACATAACTAAAGCTTGGTAAAACTTTAGATCTACAAGTTATCACATAAACAAGAAGATAAACAAGCTTCCATATAGCAAAAATACTAAGAACAAAAGAGATCATCATCTAGAGGAGTGTTTCACTTCTTGGCGTCATCATCCATAGCTTTTCAAGCTTGTGGAATGTCCTTTGATGCATGAAACATCCATGGTATCATCCTAGAACATCTTATAAGAGCAAAAAGAGAAAGATTACCTCAAATATTTGCAAGAAATATGTATGGAAGCAAGAAATAAAAATGGTGGCAGCTTGTTTGTGGAGAAGACAAGCCAAAAAGAAGAGAAAAGAGAGGGAAAAAGAGAGAGGAAAAATATAGGGTTTGTAAAAATGAAAGAGAGAGAGAATAAGATGCTTAAATAGAGATGTAAGAGTGTTAAATAAATTTAAAAAAAAATAGAACTTGCAGCTGCAACAAGGGGAGGGGCTGATCGTGATTTTTGAGGGTGTGGGAGTGTGTGTGGTTGATTTCCAATTTGTATTTTTGAATGTGTAACAAGTTGCATCCTTTCTAACTAAAATAGACTTTAAAAATATCAAATAATTGATTAAAAATAATGAAAGGTGGCTTTTATGGGGAATGGGCAGCTGCAAATTTTGGGAAATGGAAGTGTAAGAAAAAGCAAAAGAAGACATAATAATGTGTAGTAATGATAATGTATGTGTACTTGAGGTATGGGTTGATAAAGTGGCTTTTTGAATAAGAAAATATAAAAATAAATTAAGAAAAATATTTTTATTAAAGTGGCAGAATTTTTATGATTTAAAAATAATCAATTAAATTATTTTTAGAAATTTAACAATTTAGTTACCGATAAGAGTAAAATAAGCTTATATGAGCTATAACTGATATTTTTAGAATCCGAAAAATTCTAAACTTGATATTTTTAGAATCCGAAAAATTCTAAACTTGATATTTTTGAAATCCTTATAAAAATACGAGTCTAAAAATATTAAAGATATATTTTTAATTTTTCGAGCCTCGGGACACGCTTTCCAAAGCAATATCCAAACGGGTTCGAAATAAGCCGAAATTGAACCGATCTGATATTTTTAATAATTCGAATATTATTATGGACTATTCTAAACACTTTAATTATTTTTCGACTCCTCGATTTATGAACTCGGATTTTCAGGATCTAAACTGTAGGGTTTTACTCATGATCCGTTGACCTAAGGTCTCCGGTAGACTTTCCGGCTTAAGGTTTAGGGCTTAGAAAACATGGGTTTACAGGCGCTTAGGACAATTAAGAGAACACAAGTTGTATGCTAAGTTGTCAAAGTGTGACTTTTGGTTGGATAAGATTTCCTTTTTAGGACATGTTGTTTCAGGAAGTGGTATATCGGTTGATGCTGAAAAGACTAAAGCAGTGATGGAGTGGAAACAACCAAAGACGGTAATAGAAGTAAGGAGCTTTCTTGGACTAGCTAGCTATTATCGAAAGTTTGTAAAGAATTTCTCGACTATAGCCAAGCCATTAACACAACTTACTCAAAAGAATGAGAAGTTCATCTGGACCGATGAAAGAGAAAGGAGTTTCCAAGAGCTCAAGCAAAATATTGTATCCGCCCGATACTTGTTTTGCCAAACCCTGAGAAGCCTTACACGGTGCATAGTGACGCATCAAGAAATGGTCTTGGATGTGTGCTAACGCAAGAAGGAAAAGTGATTGCTTATGCTTCGCGACAGTTGAGACCACATGAGCAAAATTGTCTGACACATGACTTGGAGCTAGCTGCCGTTGTAAACCCCAATAATTCTCAGTAGCTAGGAAACCCCGGGAATTGGAAGCGAAACCCTAATCCGATCAGGTTGAGTTTAGTGAATGAAGCCTAGGAACCCTAAATCTGGCTTTCCTTCGGTTTCATAGTAAAATAAATTTTATGAAGTATATGAAATTGAATTATTGTTCCAAAGTACATTTCAAACCTTTGAAAGTTTTAAATTCGGGAATTTTTCAATTCCGGGCCTTCCCGAGCCCAAGTACGGAAAAGCGTGCCCCGGGCCGCGGATTCAGAAAAATATTCCGGAATATTCATTAGAACCGTAATTTTATAAGGATTCCAAAAATATCAATTTCATAATTTTCCTAGCTATAAAAATTACAGTTATAGCTTTTCCCGTGATTTCGGAACAACCGGTAAAGTAGATGTCTTGTCTACTATTCACAAGTACAACCTACACTACACACTACTCATACCCTATTCTTACATCCTTACAACTACTCATTTCAATTTTCTTTTCCAAGAAAATTTGTCTCTTAAATAATTATTACATTTAATTTACTAAATTACAAATTCATTTTTTTTTTAAACTCACACACACACACACACAAGGGAGGCCGGCGCCCCTCCCTCTTTTTTTTCCCTCAATTGAAGTATTTTTACTTCATTTTATTAATCAAACCCTAAAACACTTGATATATATACTAAATATTCTCTCTCTCTCTTCATTTCTTTCATTTTAACTTTGAAAAAGGGAACAAAACCTCTCTTCTTCTCCTCTCAAAGTGCCGAGCACTTCCCTCCCCCACTCCCTTGCCATTTCCACTTTGTTTCTTCTTCATTTCTATCTCAAGACTTCCTTGGTATGTTGATTTAAGTCTTGTTCTTCCTAAAACTTGTAATGGCAAGACCATATCTTGTGTATTTCCTCATTAAAACCCCATGATGCTCATGCTAGGGACATGGAAATACATGAACAAGAATGTCAAGCCATCACAAGACATGGATCTAATGTTTAGATGTGTTTTTGTTAAGATCTCACCTTGTTCATGCATGTAAAGTAGTGATCTTGCATATATATTGTTATTCATGCCATGAGATCCATGATTTATGCATCATACTTAATAGATCTAAAGTTTAGATACCCACATTGTCATTTACATGCATGATCATAGAGTTATTTTTATTTTCATGCATTGAGGACCACAAAAATGTAGTCTTGAATATGTATAGAGGTGTTAGATAGTGGATAATCATATGTAGAAGGCAAGACCATTGAAAAAGGAAGGGCTTTGTTAGATATGAAAAGTTGAAAATTCGGGTGAAATGGAAACCCTACCTTAAAGACCCCCAAAATCAACTTTAAACTTATATTTCATAAGAAAAATGAAGGGTATGTGTAATAGACATGTTGAAGGAATTATTTTCATGAGTATAGATGAGTTTAGGCATGATAAAAATAAGGAAAATAAGAGGTGAAGTTAGAAGGAAAAATGTTGACTTTAGATATGTAGTCAAATTCGTAATTTTGGGTGATGCCTAAATAAACACTTAGTATTTAAGTCTAAAATGGATGTTTTATAATCTAAATGAAGTCATTAGATAAGGTATACATTGGAGCTTCAATTTTTAATGCATTAAGCAAGTTTTTCCTTAAGAAAAATGCAAGAAAATGAAATTTAGAAAATTCGGATTTTTACAAAAAGCTAGTTCAAAGGCATGTTTACCAAATGAAAAATGAGAATTTTTATGCATGAATGGATGCCATGGTTAATATAGACTTTGAGAACCTATTTTTAGTTAAATAATAGGTAGATACAAGATTAAAAACCAAAGAAACCCTAAGGAGTATAATGTGGAAAAATAGCTTCTTAGAATTAGTCTTTATGAGAATATCCCCAACACTTAGGAGTTCATAAGGGTTTATTACTACAAAGATTATCATGATCATGCACATATTGAGTTCATTACATGGCATACACATTAGTAGTTCATTCCTAAACTCATTCATGCATGAATCACCAACTAGGAACATTTCTTATCAAAAGTAAAGCACATTTTCGAAATTGGATCAATTGCGGAACAGAACTGATCCCGCTGTTCTGTGACCCTATTATTTTCAAAACTTGGATTTAATATTAGAAATAGATAGATCTTTCGAAGTAGATGAAGATCGATATAAAATTTGCGAAATTCCGAGTTAAAATGACCAAGTTATGGCCGTTTTAAGTCGGGATTTCCAAAAATAGCGAGAAATCCGAATCCAACTAGTCTATATATATAGTTTGATTTAATTACATGGTGAGAATCTCATTAGGATTATTCTTGATTGGTAGGTGATCCCGAGCAGGACGGCACTCTACCTCCCGATTATTATTATTAAGAAGTTTGGCGTCCAATGGCCGAGTGAGTTTTACTTCCAATCTCAATTAATGACTGTGATTGTAATATAGTGGCATTAGTGGTGTAGGCAAAGATAAAAGAAATTGTATATGCAAGATGGTGTATATGGGAGCTATATATGTTGTCTACTATTGTTATGTGAAATTGAACTTAAGGAATATCGAAACCGGGTGTTAAGCTATTGACTGATTAGCAAGTACCTTTTGATGAATGTTTGTGAATACTTGTTGGTCACTTGAAAGAATTGAATTAATGAATATTCGGTGTCAAACGTAAATTGAATCCATTCATATCACGATGGGGTTGGAGCATTTGCATTGGTTGGTTTTTCGTGATCCATAAAACGAATATGTTGGTTAATCGTGATCCATAAAACGACTTGTTGGTTAATCGTGATCCATAAAACGAATTACTATTAGTTGACCGTGAACTTAAACGGCATCGTACCGCAGGATTCGTTAATCTGCTAACCCGAGATGGAGGGCGCAAGTCCATCCACACATGATTCCCGGATGGTCATATGTTTGATGATCACACTTGTTTGATGCATTCACTTGCCTGAATAAATACTTGTTTGAATGACTTATACTTAATTGCGTTATGGAAGTTTTTACTCACTAAGCTAGTTAGCTTACGCCCCCATAGTTTCTATCTTTTGCAGCATGAATTTATATGGCTTAGGCCAAGACAAGCCACAGCACAGGTACCGGAGATAGGAGTTTCCCATAGAAGTTTGATCCATTCCTTTTTTATAGACTTCCATTGGAAACTAAAGACTCTGGATGACTGTAATAGACTGTTATTCTTTTGCGGGGGAATGCCCCTTAGATTTTGTAAACTTTAAATTATGCGTTTTGATTTATTATCTATGGCTAATGAATGCCTCGTTAAACTGTTTAACTCCATTTGTTGAAGTATTCTATTATCGTAAAGGAACGCTTTACATCTACTTAAAACTTCCGAAGACCCCGGGTAGGGAACTCGAGAGTCTTACTTAGTATGTGGCGGGCTGTTACGTTTAGAATACCCTACGGGGCATGACAGCCGTTGTTTTTGCACTCAAGATATGGAGGCATCACTTGTACGGACAAATATGCGAAATATATACGGATCACAAGAGCCTCAAGTACCTATTCACTCAGAAGGAGTTGAATATGCGACAACGGAGATGGTTAGAGCTTATAAAGGACTATGATATTGGAATCAATTATTGTCCAGGGAAAGTCAATGCCATCGCGGATGCCTTAAGTCGGAAGAATCATGAAGAAGTTGCCGCTTTGTTAACCGACCAAAAGGAGTTGGTAAGAGAATTCGAAAAGATGAGTATCGAATTCATAGGAGGAGATATGGAGGTGGAAATATCTAGCTTGGTGATGGAACCAACCTTGTGGAACGGATTAAAGAAGCTCAACGATATGATGAAGTCATACAAAGGATCAAACAGGAAGTGTAAGCAGAGAAGTATACTGATTTCACCGTAGATGACGAGGATGTAGTGAGGATGAAGGGAAGGTTATGTGTATCGAATGATGAGGATATGAGAAAGGAAATCATGAGTGAGGCACATAACTCAGGATACACAGTACATCCGGGAGGAACTAAGATGTATCAAGATCTTAAGAGCCACTTTTGGTGGAATGGGATGAAACGAGATGTAGCTGATTATGTGATGAAGTGCCCAACTTGTCAACAAGTGAAGGTGGAACATCAAAGGCCGGGAGGATTGCTAAAGCCTTTGCCGATACCTGAGTGGAAGTGGGATCAAATCTCAATGGATTTTGTATGCGGATTACCAAGGACATTGGCAGGGTATGACGCCATATGGGTTGTGGTAGATCGTTTGACCAAATTGGCTCATTTCATACCAATCAATATGACGTACTCGATGGACAAGCTAGCCAAGCTTTACATAAGGGAAATAGTATGTTTACATGGAGTACCTGCCGGGATTATGTCAGATCAAGATCCCAGATTCGTATCCAAGTTTTGGACGAGTTTACAAAGGTGTATGGGGACAAAGTTGCATTTTAGCACAACTTATCACCCCTAAACCGATGGACAATCAGAACGGACAATCCAAACCTTGGAAGACATGTTGCGTGCTTGTGTTATGGAATTCAAAGGAAGCTAGGATGCTCATTTGCCGCTTATAGAGTTTGCCTACAACAACAGCTACCACTCTACCATACAAATGCCGCCATATGAAGCTTTGTACAGGCGACGCTGTAGATCGCCTCTGTTTTGGGATGATGTGGAAAAGCTCGCTATTGGACCGGATTTGGTACAAGATGCAGCAAAAAAAGTGAGAATAATCCGACAGCGAATGAAAGAGGCCCAAGATAGACAGAAAAGCTAGGCAGATCAGAAAGGGCGACTTCTTGAATTTAAAGTAGGAGACCATGTGTACTTAAAGATAAATCCAATCAAGAGTATACATCGAGTATGCTCACAAGGAAAGTTGAGCCCATGGTAAATTGGACCTTTTGAAGTGCTTGAACGAGTGGGAGATCTAGCCTATCCCCTAGCCTTGCCACCAAACCTGTCAGGTGTGCACAATGTGTTTCATGTATCGGTCTTGCGCAAGCATGTAGCAGATCCAGATCGAGTAGTAGAGTTGGAGCAGTGTTGCTAAAGGAGAACCTCACTTATGAGGAACCCCCAGTACAGATTTTGGATCGAAAAGTCCAAAAGCTTCGGAACAAGGAGATCAAATATGTCAAAGTCCTTTGGAAGAATCATGCTCATGAGGAAACAACTTGGGAAGCCGAGGATGAGATCCGATGCAAATATCCGAATCTTTTTGAGGAATTAGGTACGATAGCCAAGTTTTGAGGACAAATCTTTCTTTAAGGGGGATAGGTTATAAGCCCCTAGATTTTTCGATAATATTAGTAAACCTAAGACCCGGAAGATGAAACAAAACCCTAAAGTTAACCTAGTTATACGATTAGTCTAGTGAAACTAGATCCGGCAATCCCGTGTTCTTAATCCCTAGAAAACGAAATTGAGATAATTGTGGATTATGGTTCGTAATTATATAGGAAAGCTTAAAAATATCAGATTCGAATTTTTCTAGTGTCCTTTCAGATCCGATCGGGATCAATTTTCGAAAACCGTGCCCTGGTGCACCGGATAGCAAAAATATTCCGATAACACCAATAGATTGGTAAAAATTTAAGGTTTTAAAAAATATCAGTTTTAGAATTTTTCGGTAACTAAAAATATTAGATATAGCTTAATTACGCGTATTTTCTTTACTACTGGTATTTTAATTGTCTAGTCTACTATTCATAGTACTTTTCTACTATTCATTACTATTCATCTATCTCTATTTTTTCTTACACTCTATTCTTATACACTACCATATCTATACCTTACAATTTACCTTTCCCATATAACTTTAATCACATCATACCTTACACTTTACTTCTTTTAATACAAAAATCAATTCCCCTCTCTCCTCAATCAAATCATTTTCTTTTTCAAATTATTTAATTACATCTAATTTCCACTTCTAAAAATTAATGAATACCCCATTACCTCTTCCATTCTTCACACAATAAATATTCATACTAAAACCTCTCAAAATCATCCACAAATTCCTCTCCCAAAATCTCTCTCAAGTTTCTTATTTTCTTTAGAAAACCAAAACCACATCATACTACAAACTCATCTTTCTTCTTCAAACCAAACATAAACTTTAGGTAAAAATTTCTCTTATTTATCATCATGTTCATATAACTTAACATGAGTTTAGTGTATGTTTCTTAGACTCATTGAGTTAAAGAAAATCATATTTATTCATGTTTTGTTTTTGTTCATGTTCTTATTTTCTTTATGTTACTATTATATTTATATTGTTATTATTGTTTCTAACCTAACTTATATAAGTATTTGTATATTTATGTATATATATTATTTAGAGCATTAAGCTCATTTGTTTTTATTACTTTCAAGTCTTGCAATTTATTTATTTACTTGTTTTATGCAAATATTAAGACTAGTCTTTGTAGTCTTAGACTTGTCCATATCAAGTCAAAATAATTTTATTTCTTTGCTTTTCTTTTCTTTGAGGACTAGTCCATTCTTAGTCCCGGGATACCTTGATGAAGCTAAGGTTCCCAATACTTGACTTTACTTTTATGCTCTTATTTATCATATTTATGTTGTTTTTATATTTTTCATGGTGACATATTCTCATTCATGCATGAATATGTTGTTATTGTCTCAACCATAATAGAAATGGGTTTTCTTAAAATAAGAATAAGAACTCTTTTTAAATATAAATTTTGTCACATAAGAAGTTATTTTCCTTAAAGGTTTGAAATTTATCTTAAACAAATATTCTTCTAAAGTTAGATAAGCTAGCTCAAGTTTTAGTAATAATATGTGGTTTTTACTAAGAAATACATAAAGTAAAGTTATTATAAATTCTCTTTTCAAAGAAATAAGAAAGTTTCTTTAGACTTAAACAAAGGATTTCTTAAAATCAAATTGTCGAAGTTTTCCACCAACACTAAAATCTAAGATAAGTTTTTCGAAATTAACTTATAAGATGATTTCTTTTAAAAGTGGATCTAACCATAAAGTATTTAGAAAGACCTTGTTTTCCAAAACACTAGAAATAAAGTTATGGGAATCCTAAAAGATTAATATTTCTTTTTAAAAATTTAACTAAGAAATGGAGTTAAAGAAGGGAGTACTCACTTGCGATAAATGAGGAAATTTTCCAAAAACAAAATTTCTTTGTAAGTCTTAAGCTTATCTCACTTTTTAAGACATAATTGTTTTACAAGATCATTGTTGAGACAACATTACTAAATTCATGCATATGGTTGAGTATATATAGATATTCAAAGGATTTATCAACCATACAATATATCTATATTTTTGTACAAAAGCTCTTGAATAAAGAAAAATTTGAAAACTCTATTTTTGAAATTCGCATCAAATATGTACGCTACAATTCTGAGATCGAAATAACTTCTTTTGATAAAAATAACCTTAGAAATAGATAGATTTTTTCGAGTAGGTAGAAATCGGTATATAATATGCGAGTTAAAATGAGCAAGTTATGGCCATTTTAAATTGGAATTTCCATTCCATACGATTTATACGAATTCTCTAAGATAGAAATATAGAATTCGAATAGATCTTGGATGAAATACTCATGTTGGGTATTTCTTTTGTTTAGGTGTCGAGGATCACCATCTTGTCTTCCCCGAGGATTACTTCGACTCCTAGATCGCTATGGACGAGTGAGATTCTTTTACGCTTATGTATTCGCGCATGTGCTTGTAGAATAGAGCACTGGATGTTAGGAAAAGATAAAATTGATATGCATGTGGAATATTATGGGAAATATATATGTGATTCGTTGTATGCGATTAATGAACGATAAGTATATCGAAACCCGATTTGTGATTGATATAAATGTTTCCATGTATGTATTGTTATGTGTGCAAATATTGTTTGATCGCTTTAAATGATTTAATGTCATATTGAAATCACCATATAATAAATTGCTCATGCATATCACTTAGAATATCATTTCGAAGTTTTGCTACTACTCCTTAGCGTGGGACCGGAAAGGTAAGCTGCCTAGCTACATCTTGAGGGTTAAGACGTACAGGGAATACGGCCTCAAGGTGTAGCCGAGCCGGATCGATCGCTTTGGGTATGGAAAGTCCGGGGACTAGTAATACGGTTCGTTGGAACCCCAAGACGCGCGCAACTTCCAGGAGGTCATTCGGGCCCCAGTTCAAAGCATTCCCTAACCACCGATGGAGGGGTAAATCCATCATACATACGAAACCGGATAGTCGTATGTAACGTTTGATCATATGGTTGTTGCATTTCATATGCTTGAATTAATAAACTTGGTTGATTGCTTGTTCTGCGTACTTTTGCCTAATGAATATCTCACTAAGCTAGTCATGCTTATACTCCTATAGACTTTTGATATTGCAGGATTATCTTTTGCACCCGAGACCTCCTTGATTTCCCGGGTATAATCCTTATTTTGAGAAGCTTTTAGAGGAATTCTATTTTGAAGTTATAGAGTAGATTTCTTCTAAAACCTTCTAGCTTTAGTTATGATATATTAAGTAGAACCATGTTATATATTTATCGGGGGAATGCTCCTTAGAAGTTGTAAGACCTTATGTTTCTATGAAATAAATTAAGTGTTATTTTGTATGTTCCGCTGCCAATATCTTAAAATGCATTACTTCAACGGTCTCACTTCGTTGTGAGTGTACGTCTTGTACCGATATGGAAGCTTTCGAGTGACTGAGATAGTCATTCTTGAGCTTTAATATTGCCTACGGCGGGCTGTCACGTTTAGGGTACCCATTGGGGCGTGACATGGTCCTAGGCAGTGTCCATTATTGAAGAACAAGTGTTATTTCTGTGGCGATGCTGGTCACATGGTTTATACGTGCCCGAAAAGATGGTCGTAACTTGCTTATTTGCTAGGAAAAGGGGCACTTGGCCTCTGAATCTTCCCAACGAAAAAGTGTAGCCGCTCGACCCTTTGGGACTTCGAGCAATACTAACCCTATGAGGTCGGTAATAAAAGTGGGAGCCGAACAGCTTCGGCAATGCATGGGATGAGGCTATATAACTTTGAAGGCCAATGGATGGTAGAGGAAGATGAGGATGAGGAAGTGGAATTGGCAGCCTTGGATCAAAGTGACGGCACGGATGGCGGCCTGGTGACAGGTTAGTAACAGAAACCCTCTTGAATTAAAATTTAATTTATTAATTTGAATTGTTGTCCGAATTAAATTAAATATGTTTATGGGAAAGTTGGAAGTAAGAACCCCATGTAAGTAGCTTTGAGAGTGTTTTAGGGTTGATAAGAGATGGATATTTGTTGACCTCAGGACACATACGGGTGAATAGCATGGAGGCTTATGTTTTATTTGACACGAAAGCGACACATTCATTCATCACCACTAGTTTGGCTAACCAACTTGGATTACTTATAGCCACAACTACTGTTAGTCTAAGGATTAAGACGCCTACTAGAAGCATTGTGTCAACTCGAGAATTGATAAGGGACTGTCCATTGGAAATTCACAAGCACCACTCCAAAAGTGATTTAATAATATTGGAGATGAATAAATACGAAGTTATCCGCGGAATGAGTTGGCTAAGTAAGGTAAAAGCAGTAGTGCATTGCCAAAAGAGGACAGTGTGTTTCTATGATCAATCGGGAGGAAAAGTAGAATTTGTGGGAGAGACCCTAGTCCCAAGAAGGTTTGGGTTAAACTCGTTTGAATTGATGATGGAGGATGAAGAGATAATACCTATTGAAGGTGTTTTGGATGAAGAGGAAACTCGTGAAGAAAGGGATATACCGGTGGTAAATGAATATTTGGATGTGTTTCCAGAAATTTTGCCGGGATTACCACCAAAAAGAGAAATTGATTTTGAGATTGTTTTAGCTCCAAACACCGAACCGATATCCAAAGCACCATACTGGATGGCACCGGCCGAGTTAAAGGAGTTAAAGACACAATTGTAGGAACTTTTGGATCAAAAATTCATAAAACCAAGTGTGTCGCCATGGGGCGCACCTGTTTTGTTTGTAAAGAAGAAGGATGGATCAATGAGATTGTGTATCGATTATCGTGAGTTGAATAAGGTAACTATCAAGAATCGGTATCCTCTGCCAAGAATTGACGATTTGTTTGATCAACTACAATGGGGCTTGTGTATTTTCACGCATTGATCTGCGTTCGGGATACCATCAGTTGAGAATAAAGCCTGAGGATGTACCAAAGACGGCTTTTCGTACTCGTTATGGACACTGCGAGTTTATGGTGATGTCGTTCGGGCTGACTAATGCACCAGCTGCATTTATAGACCTTATGAACAGAGTTTATAAGCCACTTTTCGATAAATGTGTGATAGTCTTCATAGACGACATCCTAATATATTCGAAGACCAAGGAACAACACGAGGAACATCTTCGTTTGGCTTTCCAAACCTTAAGGGAAAACAAGTTGTACGCCAAATTGTCCAAATGTGATTTTTGGTTTGACAGGATATCTTTTCTTGGACATGTAGTAACTGGTGATGGGATATCAGTTGACCTCGAAAAGATTAAGGCTGTAGTGGAATGGAAACAGCCACAAACGGTTACTTAAGTAAGGAGTCTCCTAGGATTGGCTGGCTACTATCGCAAGTTTGTGAAGGATTTCTCAAAGATAGCCAAGCCACTGACTCAATTGACCTAAAAGAATGAGAAATTTGTTTGGACAGATAAGAGGGAACAGAGTTTTTAGGAATTGAAATGGCGACTGGTATCGGCACCGATTTTGGTTCTATCGGTCCCGCAAAAGTCCTATACGGTGCATAGTGATGCCTCAAGGAATGGTCTTAGATGTGTATTAATGAAGGAAGGGAAAGTTATTGCATATGCTTCTCGAAAATTGAGACCCCACGAGCAGAACTACCCTACACATGATCTGGAATTGGCTGTAGTTGTCTTCGCCTTGAAACTATGGAGACACTATTTATATGGACAGAGGTGTGAGATATACACGGATCATAAAAGCCTTAAATATCTGTTCACACAAAAGGAACTAGATAGGAGACAAAGGAGATGGCTAGAACTGATAAAAGATTATGATCTGGGAATAAATTACTGTCCAAGGAAAGTTAATGCACTCGCAGATGCCCTAAGTCGGAAAAATTATGGGGAAGTAGCCGCCTTGATCACAAGTCAAAGGGATTTGATTAGGGATTTTGAGAAGTTACAGATTGAGTTCATAGATCAAAGTGCTGAGCTTGAGATAGCCAA
This sequence comes from Combretum micranthum, assembly GCA_024138025.1. Classification (NCBI taxonomy): domain Eukaryota; kingdom Viridiplantae; phylum Streptophyta; class Magnoliopsida; order Myrtales; family Combretaceae; genus Combretum; species Combretum micranthum. The sequence continues at coordinate 220,959 of JAMXBD010001885.1, forward strand.
CCTGGCATTGGAACCGACCCTAATAGAGAGAATCAAAGAAGCCCAAAGGTATGATGAAGTGATACAAAAGATAAAAAGGGAAACCCAAGTGGGAAAGTACCTTGACTTTGCAATAGATGATGAGGATGTAATCAGAATGAAAGGAAGGTTGTGTGTACCAAGGGACGAAAAGTTGAGGAAGGAAATAATGAGTGAAGCTCATAACTCCAGTTATACCATACATCCAGGAGGTACCAAGATGTACCAAGATTTGAAAGCCACTATTGGTGGAACGGTATGAAGTGAGATGTGGCATATTATGTAATGAAATGTCCGGTTTGCCAATAGGTGAAAGTAGAGCATCAAAAACCGGGTGGATTGTTAAAGCCTTTACCCATTCCTGAGTGGAAGTGGGATCAGATATCTATGGATTTTGTGTATGGTTTTCCCAAGACTCCTTCTGGTTGTGATGCCGTATGGGTAATAGTGGATCGGTTGACCAAGTCGGCGAACTTCTTACCCATAAATACGACTTATTCAATGGAAAAGTTAGCCAAGATCTACATTCGAGAGATTGTACAGTTACATGGCATACCTGCAGGGATTATTTCGGACAGAGACCCAAGATTTGTGTCTAAGTTTTGGATAAATCTGCAAAAGAGTTTGGGCACTTAGTTGCATTTTAGTACGGCACAACACCCTCAGACCGATGGGCAGTTTGAGCGGACGATCCAAACCCTGGAAGATATGTTGAGGGCGTGTGCCTTGGAATTCAAAGGAAGTTGGGATAGTCATGTGCATCTAATCGAGTTTGCTTACAATAACAGCTATCACTCAACTATTCAGATGCCACCTTATGAACTCTGTATGGACGGTGCTGTAGATCTCCTCTGTTTTGGGATGAAGTGGAAAAGATAGCTATTGGGCCGGAATTGGTACAAGAAGCCGCCGATAAAGTGAGGGTAATCCAGCCGTTCAAGATAGGCAAAAGAGCTGGGCAGACCTGAAAAGAAGAGAACTCGAATTTAACATAGGTAACCATGTGTACCTGAAGATAAGTCCGATTAAAAGCATTAAAAGAATGCACACACAAGGAAAGTTGAGCCCGAGATAGATTGGATCTTTTGAAATCTTGGAAAGAGTCGGAGATCTGGCGTATTGGCTAGCTTTGCCACCAAATCTATCCAGGATTCGCAACGTGTTCCATGTGTTAGTATTGAGAAAGTATGTGGCCAACCCAGAAAGGATCTTGGAATTGGAACCGATCTAACTGAAGGAAAACCTGACATACGAAGAACGCCCTGTAAAGATATTGGATAAGAAAACTCAAAGGCTACGGAACAAGGACATCCACTATGTTAAAGTATTATGGAGAAATCATGCTTTTGAGGAAGCAACTTGGGAAGCTGAGGAGGAGATCCGAAGAAAATACCCCGAGTTATTTGAAGGACAAGGTACGTCAGTTCAGTTTTGAGGACAAAACTCTATTTAAGGTGGGGAGGTTGTAAACCCCGGTATTCTCAGTAGTTAAGTAAACCTCGGGAGTTGAAAAGCGAAACCCTAATCCAGTCCAATTTAAGTCTAGTGAGAGAAGCTTAGGAACCCTAAATTCGGCTTTCCTTCGGTTTCATAATAAAAGAAGTTTTATAAAGTAAATGAATATGAATTATTGTTTTAAATATTTTAAACCTTAGAAAGTTTTAAATTCGGGAATTTTTCAATTCGGGCCTTCCCGAGCTCAATTACAAAAACGTGCCCCGGGACCACAAACTCAAAAAATATTCCGGAATATTCATTAGAACCGAAATTTTATAAGGATTTCAAAAATATCAATTTTATAATTTTCCGGGCTATAAAAATTACAGTTATAGCTTTTTCCCGTATTTTCGTTACAACCGGTAAAGTAGATGTCTTGTCTACTATTCACAAGTACAACCTACACTACACACTACCCATACCCTATTCTTACATCCTTACAACTACTCATTTCAATTTTCTTTTCCAAGAAATTTTGTTTCCTAAATAATTATTACATTATTACATTTATTACATAAATACAAATTTTATCAAAATTTCAAATCCCTCTCTCTCACCCCTCATGGCCGCCCCCTCCCCTTCCCTCTCATTTTTTTTATTTTTACTTTTTATTACAATTAAAACCCTAATGCATGTAATATATAAGCTCTTTTTCTCTCTCTCTCCTCATTTTCACTCTTCTAAAATTTTACAAAGTTGAAAACCCTCTCTCTTTCTCTCATATTGCCGTGACCCCCTCCTCCCCTCACACTCACACACAAACTCATTTCTCTTCTTTTCATCTCCAATCTCCATTTAGGTGATGATTCTAAGCCTTATCCTACATTATCTTGTAATGGCAAGATATTCTTGTGTTTTCCACTTTAATCCCAATGAGCATATGCTAGGGACATGAAAACACTATACAAGAATATCAAGCCATCACAAGAAGTGGATCTAGTGTTTAAAGAGTTTTTGTTGAGATATGTATGTTCATGCATGTAAAGTAGAGATCTTGCATAGAAATTTATGTTCATGCCATAAAACTCATGATTCATGCACTATATATGGTAGATCTAGTGTTTAGACATTCATACCTTCATCTACATATGTTCATATGGTTATTTGACTTTCATGCATTAATGATATATAAGCTTGCCTTGCATGTATATAGATGTTTAGATGATAGATCTTCATGTATAGGAGGCAAGAAACTTGAAAAAGAAAAGATTTTGTTAGAAATGTCTTATGGAAATTCGGATGATTTGGAACCCTATTTTAAAAACCACCAAAACCACTTTAAACTCATATTTTTCATGAAAAATGAAGGTATGTGTAATAGGTATCTTAAGGAATGATTTTTACAAGTTTAGATGAGTTTAGGCATGAGTAATATGTAAAACAAGTAGTGGAGTTAGAATGAAAATTTTGAGATAGTGATTAGTTTGTTAAATTCGTAATTTGGAATAATGCCTACATAAACACTAGTATTCAAGCTTAAATTGAATGTTTTATGAGTTAAATGAAGTCCTTAGGCAATAGATATAATAAAGCTTCAATTTTTGGTGCATTAAACAAGTTTTCTCATAGAAAAATGCAAGAAAAGAAATTTCCAAAATTCGGATTTTTGTGAAAAGCTTGTTTAAAAACATATTACAAGTAAAAAATGTGAATTTCTATGCATAAATGAAGGTATGGTTAGTATAGATGTTAAGAACTCATTTTTATTTAGATAAGTAAATTCCAAGAATAAAATCTAAAAACCCTAGGGAATGTAAAGTTGGAAAGAATAGCTTTTTAGAAGTGACCATTATGGAGTTTCATAATAATTAGGAGTTCATAAGAGTTCATCATCAAAAATCATCAAGACCATGCATATATTGAGCTCATTACATGACATTCATACTAGGAATTCATTCATATACCATCTATGCATGAATCATCAACGGAATTTTTACCAATGCGAAACAATTTTTCGGAATCGAAAGTTACAGAAGATTCCTCTGTTCCATGACCTTAATGTTTTCAAAACTTGAAAATAATATTAGAAATAGATAGATCTTTTGAATTAGATAGAAATCGATATAAAATTTGCGAAATTCCGAGTTAAAATGACCAAGTTATGGCTGTTTTAAGTTGGAACTTCTGTAAATAGCGAGAATTCCGATTTTGTCTAGTTTAGATGCATAGCTTGAATTAGTTTAGTGATGAGATTCTTATTAGGTTGTTCTTATTTGGTAGGTGATCCCGAGCGAGACGATACCCTACCACCCGACTATTACTATTAAGAGACCGACATACTGTAGGCGAGTAAATATTACTTCCGCTCTCAATTATTGTTTGTGATTGTATTGATAGTGGCATTAGTTGTTTAGGTAAAGATAAAAATGATTATGCATGATGGGGTATATGGGAATTATATACTTATCTGCTGTTGATATGTGAAGTTGAACTTAAGGAATATTGAAACCATGTGTTAAGCTACTGCTTGTTTAGCGAGAATTTATATTGATTGTCTGCGATTAATTGTTGGTTATCTAAAAGAATTGGATTAATCTATATTGGACCTCAATTATAATTGGACTCATTCATAGCATGACGGGGATGGAGCATTAGCATTCGTTGGTTTTTCGTGACCCATAAAACGAATATGTTGGTTAATCGTGATCCATAAAACGAAATTATTGGTTAATCGTGATCCATAAAACGAAATTATTGGTTAATCGTGATCCATAAAACGAATTATTGATCAGTTGACTGTGAGATTAAACGGCGTCGTACCGCAAGATTCGTTAATCTGCTAACCCAGGATGGAGGGCGTAAGTCCATCCACATATGATTTCCGACTGGTCATATGTTTGTTAAACCCATTTGTCTAATGCATACATTTGCGTGAATAATCACTTGTTTGAATGAATTGTACTTAATTGTGATATGGAAGTTCTTACTCACTAAGCTAGTTAGCTTACGCCCTCATAACTTTTATTTGTTGCAGCACGAGTTTATCTGGCTTAGGTCGAGGCAAGCCACAGCTCAGGTACCGGAGATAGGAGTTTCCCATAGAAGTTTACTTCGCTTTTGTTTAGACTTCCATTGGAAACTAAAGGACTCTGGATGACTGTAATGAACTTGATATTATTTTGCGGGGGAATGCCCCTTAGATTTTGTAAAGCATACATATGTGCTTTGGTTTATTATTTATAGCTAATGAATGCCATATTAAACTTCTTAACTCCATTGAATGAGTATTCTATTGTCGTAAAGGGACGCTTTACATCTATACAAGACTCCCGAAAGGCTCGAATAGAAATTCGAGAGTCTTTTATAGTATGTGGCGGGCTGTTACGTTTAGGATACCCTATGAGGTGTGATAGTTTAAGTTGGTATCAGAGCCCTAGGTTATAAAACAAGACAATAGAATTAAAAGAAACCGGACTTAGAAATCTAATTAATAGGTTCAATTGGAGTTAAAAATGTTTTCTTGCTAAGTTTGATTAGGAGTCTTATATTATTGTAGGGCTCCTTAGGTGAGACTAAGGAACGGGCCAGAAACTTCACCAAGAGAAATGATGAGACTATGGTGGAGTATAGGTTAAGGTTGAGAGAATTGTGCGAAGACTTTGCCTTAGCCTGACATCCCCGGACTATAGGGGAAATGTTCAAACTGTGGAGAGATGGATTGGGATACACAAGGTGGGCTCCTGTAGTCGACCGGTTGAGGTATGATCCCATGGGGAGAAGGAGTTGGACTAAATTGGAGACGATTTATACTTTGGAGAGAATCATGGTTGAGTATTGGCGCGAGCCCATGACTAGGGAGACTACATTTATTTTGAAGAATGGGGGAAACCGAACCCTTCCAGATTTTAGGGTGTGGATCCCTATAGGACCTTTATATGTGTATGCCCATGACAACTTGTATGACCACCATGATTGGAACATAGCAGACGCATGGAACCATATCAATTGGCATGCGGTTTATGTAGACATTCTCCCGCCCCGAGTGATAGCTCCACCTCCAGCCACTAACATAGGTATACAATTGAATGGAGCGCCTGTGATTGAAGAGAATGAGGAAGAGGAGGAAGAAGAAGAAGAGGACCCCGAGGAGGATCCTAATTGGGAGGAAAATGTAGTCCCTAGAACCCCTACCCCACCCATTGAGCCGGAAGCGGAGGTGAATCCGGAACCCAACCAAAATGTATGGGATTTTAATCGAGAGTTGGAGATACCAGATAGTGGGAGGGTAGAACCCGAGTTTGATCCAATGATATGGAGAGATGTTTATATGGAGGGTGAGAATCCACCTGTGCTTGACCTAGCAGTAGTAGAACCCATGGCCCCTGAGCCTATGGAGGTAGAAGACGTGGGTGGAGAGCTTGTGAGAGAAACCGAGTTAGTGGAGACTCAAGTGAGTGAGTCTAAAGTTAGAGGTGAGGAGAATGAAGTGAGCCCGAGGGAAGGGCAAGGCACGTAGGAAGAGGAAGAAAGTGAAGACAAGAGCCTTTAGTCCGATCTACTAGGAAGCGGAGGATGACCACAAGGGAGTACCTTAGTTTGTTTGTCCGACGGGACAACAGCGGTTCTTCTAGCAGGAGACGACCTCCTAGCTCGACCTCCAAAGACACTAGTGATGAGTAGAGGCCGAGATGATAACTAACCCATGAAGTCCAAGTGAAGTCCTGATTTTTCTTATTTTGTAGTAGGCAATGCGGGATGCCTATTTACCTTAGGATTTCAGGATAGTTAGTATTTTATTGCTTCTTTTTCCCTATATTTTGTCATGCTTTCGAGAATAGGGAAAATGTTTAGAATCGGAATTGGAGTATAGCTAGCCAAATTTTTGGGACAAAAATCTTGATGTAATATTTGTATGGCTCGCTAAAGTAATGAAGGATCGCGTTTATTTCAAAGGAAAGGAGTTGTGATAAGCATGCATGCTAGACATGAGACATAAAGAACATTAATCGCATATAAGTTGCATGAGCATTTATTCATTTACACTATTATTATGAGATTTTAACTTGTTACCTTATGTATGAGTTTCTTATTTCTCCTTGTGATTATATGAAATTACGCAATTCCATTTCCTTTTAAGTTGGTTTCCAAATTTTTGCAAATTTTGAATATTGCTAACAAATTAAGTTCTTTCAAAATCTAAAACCTCCTAAGAATACTAAGATTTATTAAACAATGTATAAATAGATGAAACCGACGGATTCGGAATCGGGAACAAGGGTCTATTCCGAAAGAAGCCGACCAACCGGCCGCACCTCCACCTAATCCTCAAGGAGTTGCGCCTCAAAATGAGCTGGGTGATGTGTTAAATGCGATTGGACAATTAGCCAATCTTCTGAATACATTCATCCAGAATCAGAACTCGGTTCAGAACCCACACCAAGGACAAAGTGTCCGAGATTCTGCTCCACATCCACCACCGGCAGATCATAAGGAAGTGACTGCCGAAGCACCTGCTCCACAAGAGGAGCATTCCTATAATGTGCCTTTGCCACCACCCCCGCCATACAGAAGACCCCACCGAAGCTCCTTACCGGATTTCATCAAGAGTAACCGGAATTTTGATGGAGCGTTCGGCAAACCAGATGAAGCCGAGGACTGGTTAGCTCAAATTGAGCGTTCTTTTGCTGCATATGAAATTCCACCTTACTTACAAGTGGAATATGGAACATATATGTTGAGGTATAATGCAAGGGTCTGGTAGGACTCTAAGAGAAGGAGCTTGCCTTCCCCAGTTACATGGGAATCTTTTCGCTGTGAATTTTTGGATAATTACTTCCCCTCCAGTTTACAGGTGAAGTATAGTGCTGACTTTCTCCACGTGAAACAAAAGGGGAGAATAGTAGAACAGTATGAGACTGAGTTCGTCCACCTGTTGCAATACGCACCTGAGTCATTCAGGGATAGTGAAGAGCTGAAGAAGCAAGTATTTTTGGGTGGCTTAGACGAGGAATTACGGATCAAATTGGAAGAATTTGGGATAAGGACATACCCTGAGATGGTAGAGAAGGCCCGAGTGATTGAAGGGGCCAGAAAAAGGAAATACCAAGAACCTGACAAGAGGGTATTTGGAAAAAAGGCCGTTTGATGCCTCAAGTTCAGGATTCAAAGGAAAGAGGTACAAACCATACCAAGGGTTCAAGGATGAGTATAGTAGCAAGCCGAACCTGTAAACCCCGGGAATTCTCGGTAGCTAGAAAACCCCGGGAGTTGGAGACGAAACCCTAATCCGATCAGATTGAGTTTAGTGAATGGAGCCTAGGAACCCCAAATCCGGCTTTCCATCGGTTTCATAGTAAAATAAATATTTTGGAGTATATGAATCTGAATTGTTGTTCCAAAGTACATTTCAAACCTTTGAAAGTTTTAAATTCGGGAATTTTTCAATTCCGGGCCCTCCCGAGCCCAATTACAGAAAAGCGTGCCCCGGGCCACGGATTCAGAAAAATATTCCGGAATATTCATTAGAACCGTAATTTTATAAGGATTCCAAAAATATCAATTTCATAATTTTCCGAGCTATAAAGATTACAGTTATAGCTTTTCTCGTGTTTCCGGAACAACCGGTAAAGTAGATGTCTTGTCTACTATTCACAAGTACAACCTACACTACACACTACCCATACCCTATTCTTACATCCTTACAACTACTCATTTCAATTTTCTTTTCCAAGAAATTTTGTCTTTTAAATAATTATTACATTATTACATTTATTTCATTTTCATTTACTAAATTACAAAAGTTAAATTTTTCAAAACACACACACACACACACAAAGGATGGCCGGTGCCCCTCCTCTTGTTTCCCTCTCAATTGTATTATTTTTTACTTCATTTTTATTAACTAAACCCTAATCTACTTGATATATATACTAAATGTTCTCTCTCTCTCTTCATTTTCTTTCATTTTCAACTTTGAATAATAGCAAAACCTCTCTTCTTCCTCCTCTCAAGTGCCGAGCACTTCCTCCCCCACTCCCTTGCCATTTCAACTTTGTTTCTTCTTCCTTCCTCCTTCAAGACTCCTTTGGTATGTATATTTAGGCCTTGTACACCTAAATCTTGTTATGGCAAGATCATTCTTGTGTGTTTCTCCTCTAAATCCCAATGAGCATGAAGCAAGGGACATGAAAACACAACTACAAGAATCTCAAGCCATCTCAAGAATTGGATCTAGCCTTTAAATGAGTTTTGTTTGGAATATCAACTTGTTCATGCACATAAAGTAGTGACCTTGTGTTATATTGTTGTTTATGCCATGAGATCCATGTTATATACATCATATGTAGTAGATCTAAGGTTTAGACATTCACCACTTTATGTACATGCATGATCATAGGTTCATTTTTGTTTATGTGCTTTATTGATCATAAAAATGAGGTCTTGTTCATGTATAGAGATGCTAGATAGTATATTTCCACATATAGATGGCAAGAACATTGAAAAAGGAAGGACTTTGTTAGATATGAAAAGTGAAAATTCGGATGAAATGGAAACCCTACCCTAAAGACCTCCAAAATCAATTTTAAACTTATATTTCATAAGAAAAATGAATGTGTAGTATGTGTATAGATATGTTGAAGGAATTATTTTCATAAGTTTAGATGAGTTTAGGCATGATAAAAATAAGGAAAACAAGAGGTGAAGTTAGGATGAAAAATGTTGACTTTAAATGTGTAGTCAAATTCGTAACTTTGTGTAATGCCTATATAAACACTTAGTATTTAAGTCTAAAATGGATATTTTATAAGCTAAATAAAGTCCTTAGATAATGTATACATTGAAGCCCCAAATTTTAATACATTAGACTAGATTTCCCTTAAGAAAAATGTAAGAAAAGAAAATTTGGAAAATTCGGATTTTTATAACTAGCTTATTTGAAAACATGTTTACCAAATGAAAAATGTGAATTTTTGTGCATGAATGGAGGCCATGACTATTATAGACTTTGAGAACCTAATTTTAGTTAAATAATAAGTAGATTACAAGATTAAAAAAACCAAAGAAACCCTAAGGAGTATTAATGTGGGAGAATAACTTCTAAGAATTAGCCTTTATGAAACTTTCCCAACACTTAGGAGTTCCTAAAGGTTTATTACTACAAAAATCATCATGACATGCACAAGTTGAGTTCATTACATGGCATACACATTAGTAGTTCATTCCTAAATCATTCATGCATGAATCACTAACTAGGAACATTTCTTATCAAAAGCAAAGCACATTTCAAAGTTGGATCAATTGCGGACAGAACTGATCCCACTGTTCCGTGACTTATTATTTTCAAAACTTGGATTTAATACTTGAATTAGATAGATCTTCGAAGTAGATGAAGATCGATATAAAGTTTGCGAAAATTCCGAGTTAAAATGACCAAGTTATGGCCGTTTTAAGTCGGAACTTCCAAATATAGCGAGAAATCCGAATTCAACTAGTCTAGATGTATAGTTTGATTTAATACATGGTGAGAATCTCATAGGGATTATTCTTGATTGGTAGGTGATCCGAGCAGGACGACTCTCTACCACCCGATTATTACTATTAAGGAGTTTGGTGACCCATGGCCGAGTGAGTTACTTCCACTCTCAATTAATGCTTGTGAATGTAATGTAGTGGCACTAGTGATGTAGGCAAAGATAAAAGGAATTGTACAAGCATGATGGGGTATGTGGGAATTATTTATGTTGAATTGTTGATATGTGAAATGGAACTTAAGGCATATCGAAACCGGGTGTTAAGATATTGATTGTTTTATTAGAATCATATGATGAATGTCTGCGTATACTTGTTGGTCACTTAAAAGAATCGAATTAATGACTATTCGACTCCGACTATAAACTGAGTTCATTCATGTCACGATGGGGTTGGAGCATTTGCATTGGTTGGTTTTTCGTGACCCATAAAACGAATGTGAGGTTAATCGTGATCCATAAAACGAATGTGAGGTTAATCGTGATCCATAAAACGAGCTTTAATCAGTTGACCGTGAGCTTAAACGGCGTCGTACCGCAGGATTCGTTAATCTGCTAACCCGGGATGGAGGGCGCAAGTCCATCCACATATGATTTCCGGTTGGTCATATGTTTGATGATTTCATTTGTATGGTGCATGCACTTGCTTGAATAATCACTTGTTTGATTGATTGTATCTAATTGCGTTATGGAAGTATTACTCACTAAGCTAGTTAGCTTACGCCCCGATAGTGTTTATCTTTTGCAGCATGAGTTTATATGGCTTAGGCCAAGGCAAGCCACAGCGCAGGTACCGGAGATAGGAGTTTCCCATAGAAGTTTGATTCATTTCTTTTGTATAGACTTCCATTGGAAACTAAGGACTCTGGATGACTGTAATAGACTGTTATTCTTTTGCGGGGGAATGCCCCTTAGATTTTGTAAACCTTAAAGATTTATGCGTTTTGATTTATTATCTATGGCTAATGAATGCCTTGTTAAACTGTTAAACTCCATTTGTTGAAGTATTCTATTGTCGTAAGGGAACGCTTTACATCTACTTAAGACTCCCGAAGGCCCCGGTTAGGGAACTCGAGAGTCTTACTTAGTATGTGGCGGACTGTTACGTTTAGGATACCCTACGGGGCGTGACAGAACCAGGCTAAGGCCAATGTCTCCTGTTGGAAATGTAAGGGGGCGCATGCTCCTAGACAATGCTAGTTGTTGAAAAACAAATGTTATTTCTGTGGCGATGCTTTCCATATGGTTTATACGTGCCCGAAGAAGCTGGCCGTAACTTGCTTTATTTGCAAGGAGAAGGGGCACTTAGCCTCTGAATATTCCCAACGGAAAAGTGTAGCCGCTCGACCCTTTGGGACTTCGAGCAATACCAACCCTATGAGGTCGGGAAATAAAAGGGGAGCCGAGCAGCATCAGCAATGCATGGGATGAGGTTATATAACTTGAAGGCCAGTGGATGGTAGAGAAGTGAGGAAGATGGAGGAAGTGGAATTGGCAGCTTTGGATCAAAGTGAAGGCGCTGATGGCGGCCTAATGACAGGTTAGTAAAAAAACCTTCACAAGTTAAATTTTGATTTATTTATTTGAATTGTTATCTGGATGATTATATATGTTATGGGAAAGCTGGAAGTAAGAACCCTAGGTAGGTAGCTTCGAGAGTGCTGTAGGATTGATGAGTGATGGATGTTTGTTAACCTCAGGACACATTCGGGTGAATAGCGTGGAGGCATATGTCTTATTTGACACGGAAGTGACACATTCGTTCATCACCACTAGTTTGGCTAATCAACTTGAATTACCTATAGCCACAACTACTGCTAGTTTGAGGATTAAGACACCTACTGGGAGTGTTGTGTCAACCCGAGAAATTATAAAGGATTGTCCGTTGGAGGTTCATGGACACCGCTCCAAAAGCGATTTAATAATGTTGGAAATGAATAAATACGAAGTTATCCTTGGAATGAGTTGGCTATGCAAGGTAAAAGAAATAGTGGATTGTCAAAGGAAAACAGTGAGTTTCTATGATCAAATGGGGGAAAAAGTGGAATTTGTGGGAGAAACCTTAGTCCCGAGAAGGTTTGGTTTAAACTCATTTGAGTTAATGATGGAGGATGAAGAGATAATACCGATTGAAGGTGTCTTGGATGAAGAGGAAACCCGTGATGAAAGGGATATACCAGTGGTAAATGAATATTTGGATATGTTTCCAGAAATTTTGCTAGGACTACCACCAAAAAGAGAAATTGATTTTGAGATTGTTTTAGCTCCAAACACCGAACCAATATCTAAAGCACCATACCGGATGGCACCGGCTGAGTTGAAAGAGCTAAAGGCACAATTACAGGAACTTTTGGACCAAAAATTCATAAGGCCAAGTGTGTCGCCATGGGGCGCACCTGTTTTGTTTGTAAAGAAGAAGGATAGGATCGATGAGACTGTGTATCGATTATCGTGAGTTGAATAAGGTGACTATCAAGAATCGATACCCTCTGCCAAGAATTGATGATTTGTTCGATCAACTGCAAGGGGCTTGTGTGTTTTCACGCATTGATTTGTGTGGATACCATCAATTGAGGATAAAGCCTGAGGATGTACCAAAGACGGCTTTCCGTACTCGTTATGGACACTACGAGTTCCTAGTGATGTCGCTCGGGCGGACCAATGCCCCAGCTGCATTTATGGACCTTATGAATAGAGTCTATAAGCCACTTTTGGATAAGTGCGTGATAGTTTTCATAACGATATCCCATATATTCGAAGACCAAGGAGCAACACGAGGAACACCTTCGTTTGGCATTACAAACCTTAAGAGGACAACAAGCTGTACGCCAATTGTCCAAATGTGATTTTTGGTTGGACAGAATATCTTTTCTTGGACATGTGGTAACCAGTGAGGGGATATCAGTTGACCCTGAGAAGATCACGGCGGTAGTAGAATGGAAACAGCCGCAAACGGTTACTGAAGTAAGAAGTTTCTTGGGACTAGCTGGCTACTATCGCAAGTTTGTGAAGGATTTCTCTAAGATAGCCAAGCTACTGATTCAATTGACTCAAAAGAATGAGAAATTTGTTTGGACGGACAAGAGGGAACAGAGCTTCCAGGAATTGAAACAACGATTGGTATCGGCACCGATCTTGGTTTTGCCAGACCTAGAAAAGTCCTATACGGTGCACAGTGACGCCTCAAGGAATGGCCTTGGATATGTATTGATGCAGGAAGGGAAAGTTATTGCATATGCCAATCGGCAATTGAGACCCCATGAGCAGAACTACCCTACACATGATTTGGAATTGGCTGCAGTTGTCTTCGCTTTGAAGCTATGGAGACGTTATTTATATGGACAGAGGTGTGAGATATACACGGATCATAAAAGTATTAAATATCTATTCACACAAAAGGAACTAAATATGCGACAAAGGAGATGGCTAGAATTGATAAAATATTATGACCTGGGAATAAATTACTGTCCCAGGAAGGTTAATGCCGTCGCAGATGCCTTAAGTCGGAAGAATTATGGGGAGGTAGCTGCCTTGATCACAAGTCAAAGAGAGTTGGTTAAGGAGTTTGAGAAGTTAAAGATTGAGTTCATAGGCCAAAGCACTGAGCTTGAGATAGCCAATCTGGCACTGGAACCGACCCTAATAGAAAGGATCAAAGAAGCTCAAAGGTATGACGAAGTGATACAAAAGATCAAAAGGGAAACCCAAGTAGGGAAGTATCTTGATTTTGCAATAGATGATGAAGATGTGATCCGAATGAAAGGAAGGTTGTGTGTACCAGAGGACGAGGAGTTGAGGAAGGAAATAATGACTCACAACTCTAGATATACCATGCATCCGGGAGGTACAAAAATGTACCAAGATCTGAAAAGCCGCTATTGGTGGAACGGCATGAAGCAAAATGTGGCGGATTATGTAATGAAATGCCCGATTTGCCAACCAGTGAAGGTAGAGCACCAAAGACCGGGTGGATTATTGAAGCCTTTACCTATTCTTGAGTGGAAGTGGGATCAGATATCTATGGATTTTGTGTGTGGCTTTCCCAAGACTCCTTCGGGTTGTGATGCGGTATGGGTAATAGTGGATCGGTTAACCAAGTCGGCACACTTCCTACCCATAAATATGACTTATTCAATGGAAAAATTAGCCAAGATCTACATCCGGGAGATTGTACGGCTACATGGCATACCTGCAGGGATTATTTCAGATAGAGACCCAAGATTTGTGTCCAAGTTTTGGACAAGCCTGCAAAAGAGTTTGGGCACTAAATTGCATTTTAGTACGGCTTATCACCCTCAGACCGATGGACAGTCTGAGCAGACGATCCAAACCCTAGAAGACATGCTGAGAGCATGTGCCTTGGAATTCAAAGGGAGTTGGGATAGTCATGTACATCTAATTGAGTTTGCTTACAATAACAGCTATCACTCCACTATTCAGATGCCACCATATGAAGCACTGTATGGACGATGTTGCAGATCCCCTCTGTTTTGGGATGAAGTGGAAAAGGTAGCTATTGGGCTGGAATTAGTACAAGAAGCCGCCGATAAAGTGAGGGTAATCCAGTGGAAAATGAAAGAGGCTCAAGACAGACAGAAGAGCTGGGCAGACCTAAAAAGAAGAGAACTTGAATTCAAGGTGGGTGATCATGTGTACCTAAAAATAAACCCGATTAAAAGTATTAAAAGGATGCGTACACAAGGAAAGTTAAGCCCGAGATACATTAGACCTTTTGAAATCTTAGAAAGAGTCGGAGATCTAGCGTATCGACTAGCCTTGCCACCAAATTTATCCAGAATCCACAACGTATTCCATGTGTCAGTGTTGAGAAAGTACGTTGCCGACCCGGAAAGGATTCTGGAATTGGAACCAATTCAGCTGAAAGAAAACCTGACATATGAAGAACACCCAGTGAGGATATTGGATAAGAAAACCCAAAGGCTACGGAACAAAGACATTCACTACGTTAAAGTGTTATGGAGGAATCATGCCTTTGAGGAAGCAACCTGGGAAGCTGAAGATGAGATCCGAAGGAAGTACCCCGAGTTATTTGAAGAACAAGGTACGTCAGTTCCGTTTTGAGGACAAAACTTTATTTAAGGTGGGGAGGTTATAAACCCCGGTAATCTCAGTAGTTAAGAAAACCCCGGGAGTTGAAAAGCGAAACCCTAATCCGGTTCAGTTTAAATCTAGTGAGAGGAGCTTAGGAACCCTAAATCCGGCTTCCCTTCAGTTTCATAATAAAAAAAGTTTTATAAAGTAAATGAATATGAATTATCATTCTATAGCATATTTTAGACCTTTGAAAGTTTTAAATTCGGGAATTTTTCAATTCCGGGCCTTCCCGAGCTCAATTACGGAAAAGCGTACCCCGGGACCACGAACTCAGAAAAATGTTCTGGAATATTCATTAGAACCGTAATTTTATAAGGATTCCAAAAATATCAATTTTATAATTTTCTGGGCTATAAAAATTATAGTTATAGCCTTTTCCCGTGTTTTCGTTACAACCGGTAAAGTAGATGTCTTGTCTACTATTCACAAGTACAACCTACACTACACACTACCCATACCCTATTCTTACATCTTTACAACTACTCATTTCAATTTTCTTTCCCAAGAATTTTTGTCTCTTAAATAATTATTACATTTATTACATTTTAATTACTTAAAATACAAATTATCAAATTTCAAAACACACACATACACACAAGCTAAATGGTCGGCGCCCCCCTTTTCTTTCCCTCTCCATTTAATTTATTTTTACTCAATTAATTCAATTAAAACCTTAACTTATCCAATATATAAGCTAATGTTCACTCTCTCTCCTCATTTTCACTCTTCCAAAAAAAAAATTACAAGGTTGAAATCCTCTCTTCTCTTCCCTAACTTGTGTCGTGACCCACACCATGCACACACACACTCACAACTTTATTTTTCTATTCTTTTCATCTCTAAATCTCCATTAAAGTGTTGATTTCAAGCTTTATTCCTCCCAAATCTTGTAATGGCAAGATCATTCTTGTGTGTTTTCCACCATTAATCCCAATAAGCATGAGCAAGGGACATGAAAACACTACTACAAGAATCTCAAGCCATCACAAGAAGTGGATCTAGTATTTGAAAGAGTTTTGTTTGAAATATCATCTTGTTCATGCATGTAAAGTAAGAACATTGCATAGATATTTATGTTCATGCCATGAAACTCATGATTCATGCATTATATTTAGTAGATCTAATGTTTAGACATGTATATCTTCATCTACATGTATGTTCATATAGATATTTTGATTTCCATGCATTGATGATCATAAAAATATAGCCTTGCATATGTATAGATGTGTTAGATAGTAGATCTCCATGTGTAGAAGGCAAGAAGATTGAAAAAGAAAGGGTTTTGTTAGAAATGATTTGTTGGAAATTCGGATGGATTTAGAACCCTAACTTAAAGACCACCAAAACCACTTTAAAACTCATATTTTTCATAAAAATTGGAGGGTATATGTAATAGATGCCCTTAAGGAATGATTTTCTTAAGCTTAGATGAGTTTAGGCATGATAAGAACGTAAAACAAGTAGTGAGTTAGAATGAAAAATATTGATATGTGGATTAATAGTCAAATTCGTAATCTAGGACCATGCCTACATGAACACCTAGTATCTAAGTCTAAATTGGATGATTTATGAGTTAAATGAAGTCTTTAGATAATAGATACATTGGAGCTTCAATTTTCGATGCATTAAACAAGTTTTCTCATAAGGAAAATGCAAGAAAATGAAATTTCAAAAATTCGGATTTTTACAAGAAGCTTGTTTAAAAACATGTTTACCAAATGAAAAATGTGGATTTTTATGCATAAATGAAGGCCATGATTAATATAGACTTTGAGAACTCATTTTTATTTAGATAACAAGTGAATTTCACGAATAAAATCATAGAAACCCTAGGGAATGTAAAATTGGGAAGAATAGCTCTTTAGGAATAACCTTTATGGAATTTTATAACAATTAGGAGTTCATAAGAGTTCATCATCAAAAATCATCAAGACCATGCATATATTGAGTTCATTACATGACATTCATGTTAGGAAATTATTCATATACCATCTATACATGAATCATCAACTAGGAACATTTTTCATCAAATACAAAACAATTTTTCGGAATCGAAGAAGTTATGGAACAGATCTGATCCTACTATTTCGTGATGACCAAGTTATGACCGTTTTAAGTTAGATCTTTCGAAGTAGATAGAGATCGATATACAATTTGCGAAATTCCGAGTTAAAATGACCAAGTTATGGCCGTTTTAAGTCGGGGCTTCCGCAAATAGCGAGAATTCCGAATTCATCTAGTTTAGATGCATAGCTTGGATTAGATAAATGATGAGAATCTCATTAGGATTATTCTTATGTGGTAGGTGATCCCGAGCAAGACGACACCCTACCTCCCGACTATTACTACTAAAAAGACCGGCATCCAATGGCCGAGTGAGTACTACTTCCACTCTCAATTAATGTTTGTGATTGTACTGATTAATGGCACTAGTGATATAGGCAAAGATATGAATGAATATGTATGATGGGGTATATGGGAATTATTTCTTTGTCTGCTGTTGATGTGTGAAATGGAACTTAAGAAATATCGAAACCGGGTGTTAAGCTATTGATTGATTAGCTAGCATTTTATATGGATTGTCTGCGAATATTTGTTGGTCACCTAAGAGAATTGAATTAATATATATTTGACTTCAATTGTAATTGGACTCATTCATATCACGACGGGGATGGAGCATTAGCATTGGTTGGTTTTTCGTGATCCATAAAACGAATATGTTGGTTAATCGTGATCCATAAAATGAAATTGTTGGTTAATTGTGATCCATAAAACGAATTATTGATCAGTTGGCCTTGAGCTTAAACGGCGTCGTACCGCAGGATTCGTTAATCTGCTAACCCGGGATGAAGAGCGTAAGTCTATCCACATATGATTTCCGGCTGGTCATATGTTTGTTAAACCCATTTGTCTGATGCATACATTTGCGTAAATAATCACTTGTTTGAATGAATTGTACTTAATTGTAATATGGAAGTTCTTACTCACTAAGCTAGTTAGCTTACGCCCCCATAGCTTTTATTTGTTGCAACACGAGTTTATCTGGCTTAGGTCGAGGCAAGCCACAGCTCAGGTACCGAAGATAGGAGTTTCCCATAGAAGTTTACTTTGCTTTTGTTTAGACTTTCGTTGGAAACTAAAGGACTCTGGATGACTGTAATAAACTTGATATTATTTTGCGGGGGAATGCCCCTTAGATTTTGTAAAGTATACATATGTGTTTTGGTTTATTATCTATGGCTAATGAATGCCACATTAAACTTCTTAACTCCATTGAATGAGTATTCTATTGTCGTAAAGGGACGCTTTACATCTATACAAGACTTCCGAAAGGCTCGAATAGAAATTCAAGAGTCTTTTATAGTATGTGGTGGGCTGTTACGTTTAGGATACCCTATGGGGCGTGACACTTAATGTGTATATATATATCATCAAAACTTCATTTTATATGGTTCAAAGGTGATTTTCAAAGATTATTTTTCAAAACAAAATTTTAATTTTCGGATTTAGGCCAAGCCCTAGTTTAAAAACATGTTTTTCAACTCAAAAATGAAGTTTTATTCAAGATATGGAAAGCTCTTAAGATAGGATATGTAAGGGATGAATTTTCATCATTTTAAGAAATTTGTAATAATGGAGTAATGGTATGAAAACCCCTATTTTCAAACTCAAAATAAAAGTTTTATTAAAGAATGAAGTCCTTAGTGACTAGGTATGGTTAAGCCTTAATTTTCTAAGTATCAAATGAGTTTACTTAAAGGAATCACCACAAAAACAATTTTTATAAAATTCGGATTTTGGGATGAATCAATTTTAAAAACATGTTTACAAAGTGTAAAATGGAAATTTTTATTGAAAAACAAAGGCCTTATGGAATATACATAATGAAGGCTTACTTTTAACAAGAATAAATAAATTTTATCAAGGAATTTTTCTAAAAACAAGTGGGGATTGTCAAGTATACAAGACCAGCCATTCTAAGTTGATTTTTCATAAAGTCTTATAAGAAAAAGTTTTCTACAAAATTTCTTTTATTAAATATCATCAAGAACATGTATATATATATATATATATATATCATGACATATCATGCATGATAGTAACTTGCTCATATTGCATGAATACTTGCTTTGGATAGTAGAAACTTCATGAACTTTCACAAAATCAATTTTTTCATTTGGTTTTCGCCACTATTTTGATCTGATCAGATCCTTTCGAATCTTCAAAGTTTATGAAACTTAAGTATGATATTATAATTAGATAGATCTTTCGAAGTAGATAGAAATCAATATATAATTTGCTAAATTCCGAGTTAAAATGACCAAGTTACGGTCATTTTAAGTTGAAATCCCCGCTTAGGACAAGAATTACGAATTTGATAGTTTGTATAAGATAGAATGGATTAGTTTTGAGTAGACATACTCATTTGGGTATTTTTTCCTTTTTAGGTGACCCCGAAATCGACAATTCCCTACCACCAGATTACTTTTACTAAGAGATTGGTGATCCAATGGCAGAGTGAGTTTTCCTCTTATTTTGTTACCTTAGTTGTACTTGTAGCTCGTTGCACTAGAATTAGGAAGAGATAAAATTTTGATGAGTTATGGTATAATCTTGGTTGAATGAATGATAAGTAAATCAAGGCGAGACTTGTTGTAAAATCAATATATGAGTTAGTATAGACTTGAATTGTCTGAAATTCTCTATAATCGCTCTTAACCTACATAATTAACATGCCACGATTCTATGAATAAACTGTACATGCATATCACGTATTGAGTCACATTGCATTAGCTGATATACCTTTGGTGGGACAAAAGCATATTAGCGGAAGGCGATGGGGCCTTTGTTAACATTAATGATGTGAGATCGCTTAAGTTAACGGAAGCGGTGTAGGCACTTGAATCAACTACATAAAACAACAGACGTTGTAAAACTATGAAAAAGAGATCAGGATTATGGTTGCATGGCTTATGGACCACCCCACTCAAGATTGGAATTATGGTTGCACGACTTATGGACCACCCCAACCTCGAATGGAGGACATAAATCCATTCACATATAGCTACGGAGAGTCATATGCTTGATTGCTCATGTGTTTGTTCATGCTTAGCATATGGATAATTTATAACTTGTTTGTTATGATACAAAATTAAGGAAATTCTCACTAAGTTAGTATAGCTTATACCCTAATAGATGTTTGAATAAACAGGTTGACGAGAGAATGCTTCCTGGGGACCAAGATGGTTTGAGCCAAATATGACTTCGGAATTCCAGTAGGAAATAAAGAATACTTGAAGATAGTAGCTAGGTTTTATGAATTGTCTTGCAATAGTTTGTGTAGTGAAATCTGTGGATGAATTATAATTGAAGTATAGCGAATTGTATTTCCTTTACATTGTTACTCAAGTTATAACAATATAAAATGTATCACTCCGATGTGTCTCCTCCATGTGTTAGACGCCTTGTACATAGTATGGAAGCCTTTGCGTGACTGAAGTGGTCATTCCTAGGCTTTCATATTGTGTATGGCGGACTGCCACGTTTAGGGTACCCCTCAGGGCATGACAACCATTCTAAAGATGAAGCAAACCAACCCATTGCACCTCCACAAAACCCACTTGCTACTGACTTGCAAGTAAACTTGCAAGCCACGCTAAGACAACTAGCACAAGTTTTAGAGGCTCTAAGGCAAAATGTGCAAGCACCCACACCACCTCCACCACAACCCACACCACAAGCATTGATGGAAGTACCTGCTTTGGAAAGTGCACAATCTCAAACTGTGCCTTTGCCACCACCGCTGCCACTACCTAAACCATACCAAAACTCTTTAGCCGAGTTCATTAAGAGTAACCGGTATTTTGATGGAGCTTTCGGGGAGCCAAATGAAGCTAAAGACTGGTAAGCCCAAATTGATAGATCATTTGATGCCTTCGAAGTGCCTCATCATTTGAGGATTTTCTTTGGCACTAGTATGCTTCGACTCAATGCCCGAGTCCAGTGGGAGTCTAAGAGACGTGAGTTGATGCCACCCGTGACGTAGGAGATGTTTCGACAAGAGTTCATGGAGAACTATTTTCCTGGAAGTCTAAGGGTTCAGTATAGTGCTGATTTTCTGAATATTGCTCAAAGGGGAAGAACCGTAGAATAGTATGAAACCCAATTCAATCGATCGCTACAGTACGCGCTAGATTCCTATAAGTATAGTGAAGAACTCAAGAGACAAGTTTTCTTAAGTTGTTTGGATGAGGAGCTACGTGTTAAGTTGGAAGAGTTTAATATAAGATCTTTTAGAGAACTAGTTGAAAGGGCTTAGATTGTCGAAGGAGCTAAGAAAAGAAAGACAATAATCATGAAGAAGAAAGTATCTGTCTTTGGACGAAGATTTCATGAGGGTTCAAGTACCGTACACCTATAGAAGAGGTTCTAACCTATTGGCAGTTTTAAAGGGAATGCTAGTAGTGGAAAGTTCACACCAAAACCCATTAGCTGCTGGAAGTGCAAGGGGACATACTATCTAAGGAGGTGCCCCCAGCTGCAAGGAAAGTGTTATTTCTTTGGTAACCCGAGCACAAGATGCTCGAGTACCTGAAGAAAGTGACAAGTACTTGCTACATTTGCAAGAAAGTTGGGCATTTTGTTAGTGAGTGCCCTCAGAGGAAGAATGCCCCAGCTAGATCGTCTAGTGGATTTGACCCAGTAAGGTCTGAAAATGGAAGCAGGAATAAGAATCGAGTTGGATCATCGATGCCTGGATTCCGTATTTACAACATGGAAGGACAATGGATGTGCAAGGAGATGGAAGAGGAAGGAGTGGAGTTAGGCACCCTTGAGGAGGATGAGGACTTCAGCTATGACCTGGTCACAGGTTAGCCTTAAACCCTGAGTTGTTTTTCTATTCTTCCTTTCACGTGACATAAGAGATAGCATACTTGCATGTAAGTTGTAGATTTATAAATAAGTATTATTTTTGAAGTAAGAGTTTAGTAATCCCCCATGTTAAAATGTAGGAGAAATACAAGTAGCTCATCAAAATGCTTATGCCCTTTTTTATTCTTGAGCGACTCATTCCTTTATCATGCCTAGCTTGGCTAAGGAGACCGGACTACCTATAACCGCAACCACCTCTTGTTTTAGGATAAAAACCCCTACAGGATATGATGTGATAACTGTAAACCCTTGTTTTCTAAGCCCTAAATCTTAAGCCGGAAAGTCTACCGGAGACCTTAGGTCAACGGATCTTGAGTAAAGCCCTACCGTTTAGATCCGACAAACCCGAGTTCGTAAATCGAGGAGTCAAAAAAATAATTAAAGTGTTTAGAATAGTCCGTAATAATATTTGATTTATTAAAAATATCAGATTGGTTCATTTTCGGCTTATTTCGAACCCATTTGGATACTGCTTTGGAAAGCGTGTCCCGGGGCTCAAAAAATTAAAAATATATCTTTAATATTTTTAGACTCGTATTTTTATAAGAATTTCAAAAATATCAAGTTTAGAATTTTTCGGATTCTAAAAATATCAGTTATAGCTCATACAAGCTTATTTTACTCTTACCGGTAACTTAATTGTTAAATTTCTAAAATAATTTAATTGATTATTTTATTTAAATCATAAAAATTCTGCCACTTAAATGAAAATATTTTTCTTAATTTATTTTTTATATTTTCTTATTCAAAAAGCCACTTTATAAACCCATACCTCAAGTACACATACATTATCATTACTACACATTATTATGTCTTCTTTTGCTTTTTCTTACACTCCTCTTCCCCAAATTTGCAGCTGCCCATTCCCCATAAATTAGTCACTTTTCATTTTTTTAATCAATTATTTGATATTTTTAAAGTCTATTCTAGTTAGAAATGGAAGCAACTTGTTACACTTTCAAAAATATAAGTTAAAACTCAACTACACACATCCCCCCACACTCCAAAATCACGCCAGCACCCCCCTCCCTTGCAGCTGCTGTTTAATTTTTTCTTTTTAAATTATTTAGCTCACTTTAAACTCTATGTAACATCTCATTCCTTCCCTCTTTCATATTTGTAAACCCTATATTTTTCCTCTCTCTTTTTCCCTCTCTTTTCCTCTCTTCTTGCCTTTTCTTCTTGAAAACAAGCTGTCCCCATTTTTCTTTCTTGCTTCCACATATATTCTTGTAATTATTTGAGGTAATCTTTCCCTTTTTGCTCTTATAAGATGTTTATAGGATGATACCATGGATGTTTCATGCATCAAAGGACATTCCACAAGCTTAAAAGGCTATGGATGATGATGCCAAGAAGTGAAACACTCCTCTAGATGATGATCTCTTTTGTTCTTAGTATTTTTGTTATATGGAAGGCTTGTTTATCTTCTTGTTTTTGTGATAGCTTGTAGATCTAGAGTTTTATCAAGCTTTAGTTATGTTTATGTGTAGATCTAGAAGTTTAAGGCCTACTACTAAGTTTTTCTTATGCTTTCATGGTTATATATTGAGTAGATCTTAGATTCAAGTTGGAATGAAAAAGTAAAATTCGTAACTTGTCAAGGCTCCATGTTAAAAACCCTCTTCCAAGTCTTAAAATGGAAGTTTTTGTTAAGAAAATGAAGGTATGATGGATATATATCATCAAGACTTCATCTTACAAGAATCAAAGTTGATTTTCAAAGTTTATTTTCAAAAACAAAAATTGAATTTTCGGATCAAGACAAAGACCTAAAATAAAAACATGTTTTTCAACTCACAAATGAGGATTTTATTCAAGAAATGAAGGGTTCTTAGGATATAATATGTAATGGGTTGTTTTTCATGAGTTTTGATAAATTTTCCCAAGAGATATGTCCAAAATAAATTTATGAAAATTCGGATCAAGACCAAGACCTATTTTTGAAACCCATCATCCAACTTTAAAATGAAGATTTAGACAAAAATATAAGGGGCTCTTGGTATAGATATCTTAAGGAATGAACTTTCATAAGTTTAAATGAGTTTTCCAAAAAAGTATAGCTTAAATCAAGTGTTTTGTAAAAGACAAAACTTAGTTCTTGTCTTCATTGTAAACTTCAAAGAGGAAATTCGTAATTATGGGGAGACCAATTTTTAAAAATCTTTTTTTGATCTCAAAACAAGTATTTTATAATGAAAATGGAATGCTTTGATAAATATAATATAGGAAAATTATTTTCATTGAACTAAGTAAGTTTTAGTAAAGGAAATAACTCAAAACAAGACAATGAGTTTTGACTTGTAAATTTCGGTTTTATGAAAATGGATTCTTAGAAGTTTCATTTGAACTTTATGTTTGGTATTAGATAATTGTATAATCTCTTAATTTTGTTTTGATAATCTCCTTGCAAGCTTAAGACTGAAATAAATTGGTCTAAGTAGTTAAATAGAGTAGATATGGCAATTTTTCACAAAGGCTCAAATCTTGGAATTTTCGTAACCCTACTGTACAGTATGTTTCCGACCCCTAAATGATCTTAAATGTTTGAATTAACTTTAGAAATGGATAGCTCTTTTGAAGTAGGTACAAATCGGTATATTATAAGCTAAATTCTGAGTTAAAATGAGTTAGATATGACCTTTTTAAGTTAAGGATTCAACCTAGGCGGAAATTGACGAACTTAATAATTAAAATTGTTAAGTTTAATAGAACTTCATAAGAGATACTCATCGAGGGTATTCTTTGTACCTAGGTGAATTGGAGGACGGGTTACCACTTCCCGAGGACTATTACGACTAGTGGATTTTCACTAAGCATTAGCTTATACCCCAACAGTTTTTTGTTGCAGTGTTCCTATTTTTGGATGTTCCGAGAGGACACTTTGTGCAGGTTTACTATATTGGATTAAAGAGCTTTTGAGGAAGTCGGGACCTAGTATAGGCGTGGACTTCTAGGAAAATCTCTTTAATGTAAATTCAGATATATGTAACTGGAGCTAAACAATGTAGACTCCTATTATTTTGGCGGGGGTATGCCCCCTTGGCTTTTGTAAAGTTTAACTATTTATCTTGTTGTGATTTATATTCTTAATGCAATGTATGCTTTCTTAAGACTACTCGAATCAAAGTGTGATCCTAAAAGTTGTGTGAGTACACCTTACACTCAATATATAAACTTATGGGATGACTAAGGATGCCATACTTAAGTTTAAATATCGAGTGTGGTGGATTGTCGCGTTTAGGGTACCCTTTGGGGCGTGACAATAACAAAAGGATGTTGAAGAATTATCCATTGATGATACACGGACGTCTTTCCAACTGTGATTTCATAGTGATGGAAATGACTAAGTATGAAGTGATCTTAGGCATGAGTTAGTTGTCTCTTACAAAGGCTAAGGTTGATTGTTGGAATAAGAAAGTGGAATTTTTTGATCAAGAAGGAGAAAAGGCAACGTTTGTTGGAGAGTCGATGGTTTCAAAAGAATAAGAATTGTACTCATTTGAGTTGATAGAAGGACAAGACAATGGAGTCAATAGTTACAACGATAATGAGAAAATGGGAAAAGAGGAGCCTATTTGGGAGAACATTCCCATTGTTAATGAATTTCCGGATGTTTTTCCGAGAGAGATCGATTTCAAGATTGAGATGATGGCAAACAGGGAACCAATATCAAAGGCACCATATCATATGGCACCCATGGAGCTCAAGGAATTACAAAAGCAGCTACAAGAGTTATTAGACCAAGGATTCATTAGACTGAGTGTCTCGCCTTAGGGAGCTCCAGTGTTATTTGCTAAGAATAAGGACAAATCTATGAGGCTTTGTATAGACTCTCGAGAGCTCAATAAGGTCACCATCAAGAATAAATATCCATTGCCGCAGAGTGATGATCTCTTTGATCAATTGCAAGAAGCAAAAGTGTTCTCACGCATTGATTTGCGTTTTGCATACCACCAGCTAAGGATCAAACCCAAAGATGTGTCAAAGACGGTGTTTTGAACAAGACATGGACACTACGAGTTTTTGGTAATGTCTTTTGGATTGACAAATGCACTAGTTGCTTTTATGGATTTAATGAACCGAGTTTACAAGCCTTTGCTGGACAAGTGTTATAGTGTTCATTGATGATATCCTTTTTTATTCAAAGACGTATGAGCAACATAAGGAACACTTGCGAATGGTATTACAAATATTGAGGGAGCATAAGTTATATGCCAAGTTGTCAAAATGTGATTTTTAGCTTGATCAGATTTCTTTCTTGAGTCATGTGGTATCAAAGGAAGGAATATATATGGACCCAGCAAAGATTAAAGCAGTAATGGAGTGGAAAACGCTAAGGACTGTAACTGAAGTGAGGAGTTTCTTAGGTTTAGCTAGTTATTATTAAAAGTTTGTGAAGGACTTTTCCAAAATAGCCAGATCGATGACACAACTAACCCAAAAGAATGAAAAGTTTGTGTGGACGAACATGAGAGACCAAAGTTTTCAAGAGCTTAAACGACGGCTAATTTCGGCACCAATCTTGGTTTTGCCAAACCCGGAAAAGCCCTATACGATACATAGTAATGCATCAAGAAATGGTCTTAGATGTGTGTTGATGCAAGAAGGGAAGGTAATCGTCTATGCTTTGCATCGATTGCAACCACATGAGCAATATTACCCGACCCATATAATAAGCATGAATTTAGTGAAGTTGTCCCAACAATGATTTTTGTAAAATAAGGTGCTCTAAAAGTTGGAAAAATAATGCGTTGAAAATTTTCATTCTAACTTTGTTGGAAAAGTCCTTAGAATTTTATAAGTAAGTATTTTCCTCTTTTTAACTTTATCTATCCTTTGAAAACAATTCAAATTTTCCAAAATAATTTTAGTCTTTTCAAAATTCCTACAACTTCATTTTTGGGAGTTAAAAGCATAGTTTCTAATGTTTTCTTGATAATGACAAAAATTTCTTAAAGTTCACTTGTTCTTACTTTTTCCTAAAGTAAGTTTTACTTTAATAAGTAATAATGATTTCTTAAGTTGTTCACTAATTTTATTCCCCAAGAGAAATTTATTTTCTTAAAAAGAGAACTTCTTAATGATTTTGCTAACTTATTTTACCTTAGTACTTTGCAGTTTTGATGAATTTTCACAAATAAGTTTAAAGAAATTTTTGATAAGCAAGAATTTGAAATCTTAAGTTTTTATAGAGAACTTTTCCATTTTATCATCTTTGAAAGGGGTATATGTGAAAATTTACTTAATGTATCATTTGTTAAAACTCTAATGTACCATTGTTAATAAAACTTGTTATGAGTTTACTTAATTTTTTGGAAAAGATTTATGAAGGTAAAACTCTTAGTTTTTAATGAAAATCCTCTCTTTAAGTAACAAAAATTTATTTTTGAAAAGAGTTCATAAAATATATTTTCTTCGTATTTTTGTTGAGACAATATCAATATACCCATGCATGAACATAAAAATGTAGTCATGAGAAATGTAATAAATATAGCATAATAAGATAAGATATATGTAAAAATCAATAAGAACATAATAGTAAGGTCAAGCATTGAGAACCTTAGATTCATCAAGGTATTCGGGGACTAAGAATAGACTAGTCCCAAAAAGAAAAGAAAGAAAAATCGTTTTAACTTAATGAGGACAAGTCTAAGACTAGAAATACTAGTCTTAATAATTTGCATGAAACAAGTAAATAAATAAATTGCAAAGCATGAATAAATAAATAAATGTTATGTTAGTAAGCTCATATGCTCTAGGAAATATACATAATATTATATGGAAGTTAGATTAGAGAAAATAATAATAACAGTAATAACAACAACATAATAATAATTAATAACATAATGGAAGATTTAAACATGAACAAAAACAAAACATGAACATATTGTTGCTTTTTTAACTCTCATGAGTCTAAGAAATATACACTAAGCTCATGTTAAGTTATATGAACATGATAAATATATGAAAGAAGTTTTACCTAAGGTTATAAATTTGTTGAAGAAGAAAGGAAGTGGTTGTAATAATATATGGGAAATGGTTTTGTGGAGAGAAGAGAGAATTTGGGAGAGAATTTGTGAGAGAGAGTTTGTGGAATGATTTTGGTAGAGTTTTGATATGAAAATTAGTTGTGTGAAAGAATAAAGGAGATTGGGTATTTATATGATTTTGGAGTAAAAATTAAATGTAATTAAATAAAATGAAAAAGAAAACAAATTGAGAGTGATGAGAGAGAGGGGATGGATGGTAGGAAATAGGAAAAAAAATTGATTAAATTTGTTGTTTTATAATAAAAAGAAATAATATGTAAAGTGTGATGTGATTAAAGTTGTATGGGGAAGGTAAATTGTAAGATATAGGTATAATAGTGTGTAAGAATAGATTGTAAGAAAAAGTAGAGATAGTGAAATAGTACTACGAATAGTAGACTAGACAATTAAAATATTGTAGTAAAGAAAATACGCGTAAACAACCTATATTTGATATTTTTAGTTACCGAAAAATTCTAAAACTAATATTTTTCAAAACCTTATATTTTTATGAGTCTAGTGGTGTTGTCGGAATATTTTCACTATCCGGTAGATCGGGATATAATTTTCAAAAACTGATCTCGTTCGAATCCGAAATGCTTTAAAAATTAACGAATCTGATTTTTTAAGCTTCCTTATATTATTACAAACTATTTTCCATAATTATCTCAATTCTGTTGTTTGAGGTTTAAGAACATGGGATTGTCGAATCTAGATTTACTAGACTAAACATAAAACTAGGTTAACTTAAGGTTTCAGTTTGACTTTCGGTTTTTAAGGTTTACTATATTTACTAAAAAATCTATGGGCTTACACCACCAGAAATTTGGATGGTTCCTCAAACATGGATTGCAAGTATTACTATAAGGGTCAGTCCTTTCACCAAAAAATTTATTCACAAACTCACAACTCTCAGAGGTCATTCCTTCAACATTTTGGTCAAACAAATCAATAATCATATTCACTTGGTTTCTTCCAACTGATAAATTTTCAACTTTTCTGCTCAAAGCCTCAATTTTAGTAGTCAAATTTGACACAACATCAATCTCAAAAACTCCTCCTGATCTTTCCTTCTTGGCTCTCACAGATGACCATTGATAATGGTTGTTAGCTATATCTTCAAACAGATTTAAGCACTCATCAGGGGATTTATGATTCAGACTTCCTCCACCAGCTGCATCACTTAATTATCTAGTCCATAATTCATTCCATTATAAAAGGTTTGTACCTGGGTCCATTCAGGAAGTCCATGGTGTGAGCATCTTCCAAGCAACTCCTTCCATCTCTCGAAAGCTTCATACAATGTTTCAGAGTCCATCTGGTGGTTACAAAGCAATGTCAGCTCTCAACTTGTCTGTTCTAGAGGGTGGGAAATATTTCCTCATAAAATTCTCAGCCATTTGTTACCAAGTGGAGATGGAGTTCTTTGGTGATCAATTCAGCCATTTTTTAGCGTTTCCTTTGAGGGAAAATGGGAATAGTCTTAACTTTATTGCATCCTCAGACACACTATTTATCTTAAGTGTATCACAAATCTCCAAAAACTGCTGCAGATGGCTATTAGGGTGCTCATCCTGTAGGCTATCAAATTGGACCATCTGTTGAACCATTTGGATGATATTGGGTTTGATCTCAAAGTTGTTAGCAGCAACCCTGGGTCTATTGATGCTAGTATTAGCTCCATCTAGGTTGGGTCTACAAATATCTATCATTGTTCGGGCTTAGTTTACCCTAAGCTATACATTATCTTCTTGGATTTCACCGTAGTCAGCCATTTCTAATTATTTGATTTTATGACCTATACGTTGTGGTTTTGAATCAAATGGAAATAAGAATTTAGATTGACTCCTAATCATATGCCTACATTTTATTTGAAAATAAATCAGAAGAAAACAAAATATATACAAAGAATGAACGAATTAAATAATAATGAATAAAAGAATAAGAATCAGCAAAACAAGAAACAAGTATATACAATAAAAGAACTAAAAGAATTAAAAAAAACTGAAAAAGAACAGAAATATATACAATAAAATATATATAGCAAATGTACAGAAAAGAAAATAAAAAACAAATATATACAAAAACAAAAAGAAGGTTAGCTCAATAAATATATACAAGAGATATTTACAATGTTAAAGCATTTAGAAAAACAAATGAAAATAGATTTCCACTATTGCCCTATTGGGTTTCAAACATAATATTGAGTCCAACACCATTCCCTAGCAACGGCGCTAGAAATGCTTGGTGTTGTTTTCAGTTGAGTTCATACTGATCATTGATCGAAAATTTTAAATTTATAAATGTTTTCTAAATCCTTTTCAATAACTACGGTCTCACAGGATAAGCGCACCCATCAGATGTAGCATAGATAGTGATTTAGGTCGGTCCCAAGGGAATGGTTTGCTGCTAGTGTACTCTCAATCTCACCCATTGTCTAGCTAAAAAAAGGTTTAGAAAATCATAATGAAAAAAAAAAAAGAAACTATCCTAAGTTAGGAGTATTCAAAACATTTAATGGGCAAGATTAACTCCTATGAAACAATAGCTTAAGATTAATTCACCAATTCCTTATTAGAATGATTTCTTAAAAACAATGAACTTCTTAAAAGCTGTTTGAATTGTGTGTTTATACCGCCAAAATTTATAACTTAAACTAAAGCTTCTCTCGAAGTCAGTAGTTTTAGATCTAGCCAAAACCAGTCATCTGAAATTCCAATTAAAACTGCATAAAAAATATGAATCCATTGTTTTGAAAAAAAAAAAAAAACAACTCAATGAATTTTTTAAAACAAGTGACAAAAAGTCTTTACCCATTCTTTGGCAAGAGGTAGTTAGGATCGACTCCATAGCAACCATAAATCTACTCAATTGAATGATCTCTCGATCTATCCAATTTAAATCAATCATGGATCTAAAAGAGTGCACCACTCCTTTAAAAACCACAAGTTTAAGTTCAGGTCACTAATTATAAAAACCCAATCAAATTAACTCAAAAGCGCATTTGAAATCAAGTGAATCGGGAATTGGATTCGTAAACCCTAAGCTGTAGGAGTTTATTTCTCCATGGGTTTATCAAAATAAACACAAATCAAAAGAAATAAATCAGATTCGAAAGATTAGTTAGTTAATTGCTTAGAAATTCATAAAAATTACAAATATCGGGTTAAATTGATTTTACCCAAAAAACAGAAGAAATTCTCAAGTAAGAAGAAAATGAACTTTTTTACCCAAGAATCCTTTAGAAAACTAATCTACGTTAATATGTCGATTTATACTATTGGTACATACTTTACAACGCATACTTACTCGTTTATTTTTAGGCTATAAAGCACAGAAAGCATGGTTTGCTTTATTGACACGTGACAGATTCTTTCTAACATAATTTGTGATAACTTTCTACGCCCGCTTATAATATATGAAAACACTTGTCGAGGGTCGCATGTGATCTGTTGGTCGAGGCTTGTATAAAGCAAAATCAGGCTCAACTTCAGGAATTGCTAAAGTAAACTGTGCGTTTTTTTCATTACTCTATCAAGGGTAAAATTGAGAAAGTTGAGGCTTGTATTGCTGAGGCTCGAGACAATTCTTATGAGGAATTGGTCTGTAAAAGCACTTGTTGAGTGCCAAGATTTGAGGCTCGACAGTATATTTTCTCCATAATGATGCTCGATCACTTTGACTAAAGTTGAGGGTCATGTTGAGGGCTCACATTTAATGCTCGATAGACCAAATTTTGCTGTTTTCTTCCTTTGTTTGGCCTCGGCTATGACTTTACAGGGCTCGACTTCTACAATGTTGACTTAACTTTTTTACTCCAAATCTAATTTAAAATACTTTGATTATTCCTCATTGGATTCTATGATCTTCAAAATAACATTATTTATTAAAAACTTAAGCTTTACAGGATTTTATTTGAAATTCTTAGTAAAATGAGCTCAAAATCCTATGAAAATATAAAGTAAAAATGACTTATCACTAATCTATGTATTTATATTTCCCCTTTTTTTTTCCAATCTTTTTTAATTTTTATATTCTTTTTGTCAATTCTTAATTAATTTTTGTATTTTGATAATTTTTAATTTTTATTATATTTCCTGTTTTTCAAATTTTTTTGTTTTTCTATTTTCTTCATTTTATTTATATATATATATATATATATTTAAAGGTGGCAAAAATGAGGTGTCGACACCAAAGTTGTTGACTTTTGATTGCCCAACACTAATCCAGGTGACTTCACAATGTTAAGCCTTAGAAATAAATAGATCTTTTCGAGTAGGTAGAAAACGATATATAATATACTAAATTTCGAGTTAAAATGGACAAGTTATGACCATTTTAAGTTGGAATTTCACTCCATATGATTTTTAGCAAACTTAGTGAAATAGAATTAGCAAGTTTAAGTAGAACTTTCAAGAAATACTCATTTTTGGTATTTCTCTTGTATAGGTGATGTAGAGATCAAGTTCCTGTATCCCGAGGATTACTTTGACTAGAAGTTTTGCTCAAATGGCCAAATGAGTTTATTTCTTACATTTTTGCACTTATGATTTTGCTTGTAATTTAGTAGCATTAAAATTAGAAAAAAATAAAATGGAAAAGTGCATGTATTTTACATATATGGTTGCAATTATGATAAAGTATATCAAGATGGGAATTGTTTATAATGGATTTTTGATCTAGTATAAGAATGATTGTCTTCAAATTCTTTGATCACCTGTAAAATACTTAATCATCTCGTGAGTACTTAATTAAATTGATTCATGCATATAATTGGGTGAGTTCATTGCATTTATTACTATACCATTGGTGAGACAAAGGCATCGTAAGGAGGTTCATAGAGCTCGTAAGATTTACAAAACGGCGAGGGTCGCCCGAATTTAATTGCGCTGCATAAACACCTGCACAAACTATATTTTACAGTTGAGTAGTGGCTTGAATAAAAACTACAAAGAAATGAATTATATTTTTATAGCTGCTTAATGGCTCAAACAAAAACTACAAAGGTATTATATTTGTGAAAATAGGTCTATACGGCCTGAAACACTTAACCCCGAATGGAGAGATAAATCCATTCAACATATGATTCTCGGAAAATCGTATGTATTGTATGCTCATGTGCTTGTACATCTCATATGGTTATTTAAATGAACTTGTTTTGATTATTGGTTGTTGGGTATTTAATTATGGAAATAATTCTCACTAAGCATGTAGCTTATACCATCTTAGATATCTATTGCAGTACTCATACCTTTTGTTGGAGCTTAGGGATATTTTACCTAGGTAGGACCTTGAAGTCAAAGCTTTTGGGATAGAAGTTAAGAAGTTAGAAGCAGATATAAACTTCCATGTAAAACTCAGAAATGTAATTATTTTAAATATGGACTCTATTAGACTTAGTTGTTTTTAATAGCAAAATGCCCTTTAATGTTTATAAGACCCCTTATATTTTTAACTTTGGTTATATTGTTATGATTTACCTTCTTAATTGATATTATGTATAACTGCTTAAACCGCTTGATCCAAAATTTGGTCCACTACAATTATGAAAGTACGCCTTACAACCGATATCGAGACTTTTGAGATGACTAAGGTTGTTATACTTAAGTCTTGATATGGAGTATGGCAGGTTGACACCTATCCTAGGAATGTCTCTCTTCGAATTCATTGAGTAGAAGAACATAGAAGTTGAAAATTTGAAGAAGCATATAAGCATGTTAGAAGCAAAGCAAGGAAGGTTGTCATTTGCTTTTGATATGTTTTCTCTTGGAATGGGAATAAGTATTAGAGGTCAAAATAAACCTTCAAGACCTTCCTTATTTGTGCCTAAACCACAAGAATCTTCAATAAAGAAAGCTATTGTAGAATTGAGGGACAAAATCAAGAGAAGTGATCCACTACAAACATATATATAAAAATTAAGTGAATTCTTGCAGCAATTATACTAGGTCAAATTAAGTAATACAATGATGAGCATAGTATCGTTCCCACAAGGATTACTTAACTACTAAATGGGTATCGGATTCTATGATTATCTAGGCAGTCGATCTTGAACAAATAATTAATCAACTATAACTAAAGCTAGATTATATTTACCAATGAGAGAAGAGAGATTATTTTTAAGAAAAATATATCGATTGAATGTAGGAAAGAAAGAATCCACCCTAGTCTTGCTAATCAAATTATCAGAAGACTTTAATTCTTTTCCAAGCTTTAAAATCTTTAAAACCACAAATTGACTTGTTAGCTTCCAATTCTATAATTGTCTAATGCCCTAAACCAATTTCTCCTAATCCCTTAGTGAGAAACAAATCTAAAACATTGCATTAATCTCAATATATAATTTCTAAATCAAGCTAAATCATGCCACTTCCGTAATTGTAAATTCACTCAGATTTTAAGAAATCCTATTGAACTCTAATTACCCTTTCGAGTTATCAAGATTCCTATAATCCTAGTTTAATAAGAAACATGATTTATAGTTGGAATTGCAATATGAATATTCCACAAATCTAATAGTTTTATAACAAGATTATAATAATCATATTAGCTCTCTAGGGCATCATCATATTCTCACAATAAAAACTTAGAAACTCATGAATCGAATCAAACAATCATAAAATAAAGTATTTGCAACAACAAAATCCATCATTACAATCACAATCAATAATTGAATTTGCATAAATAAGAAAAGGTCAGAATTCACCAAATTCAATCAAAAGTATCCTTGTTGCAAAACTTCAAACAAAGCCTTCAATCCAATCTTCAATCGATTACAAGGCTTCAATTGATAATAGAATTAGAACCAAAACAACTCTCTAACAATTCTAAAATAAGGCTTCTATTCTAATCTAGACCTAGAGAAAAGCTGTTAGGAATTTCGTGTCTGTCTCCAATGAAGCAAACCCTAGGAATTTATAAGCAAAAACCAAGGAAATTCAAGAGTTACAAAGTATACCAGTAGTTACAGATCGAGCATCGACAGCATAGAGGCGGTGTACGGGCTATATCGGTATAACGCTAGCAGTGTAGCATCAGCTCTATTCATTTGTAAGCTATGGATAGGCTACACTGCTTTAACACCAACGATTTAGGGTTTCATATGGCCGGCGTGGGATCAAAATTATGCACACCGATGAGATATACTTTAAAATCGGTTGTATTAATGTTGGCTTTGAAATTTTTCAATTTATTCTTAAGTAAGGCCAACTCAATGCTAGCGGTATAGGTCCAAATTTTGCTGGTGTTCAGTCTAAAATTCTAACGTTGGTAAATTTTTTCTTTCAGAGTTGGTGGTCATGGTTTGTCAAATGAAGGCCAGCTTGTTTTTCATTGAAGGCCAATGGTGTACTTTCTTTAGGGACTGATATACATTCATGTTTTCTCCAAAATTGCATAAAACTCCTTCAATTGTTGTATTTTTGTAATCTAAGTCATTTATGACCTTAAATAACAAATTAAGCACAATTAAGTACCATATCCTTATATTTCTATAAAATCAATAACACTTTACAAACATTTGTACAATGAAAAGTGTATGAAAAATGACTTTATCAAGAAGCAATGAAAAGGAGATGGGAAAGAAAAAAATTTGGAGAAGGACCTTCTCTAAGACATAAAAGAAAAACAAGCTCATCTAACCCGCAAGATCTAGACCAAACACATGACTTAAGTAGTGAGAATGATGATTATAGCTTAGTATAGAATCTAAAAGTCTAAACCTCCTAATGGTAAAAAACTAGGAGTCCCCTGATCCTATTGAAACTTTCATGAGCCAGCTCCAACCATTTCTAAAAATACCCATGGTTATGATAGAAACAGAAAGTTCATCAAAAGGTTTAATAGAGGAAAGATCAACTCAAGGAGATGACATAAGTACCAATGATGCAATATCAACTTCTGAGTCAACCAAGTTCTAAAAAAGACACTAGGGAATAAGCTTAAACCATTTTTCCTATACATTCTTTGGCTTGAGTCATATCAATTCTTTAGAGAGTCCACAACTAGACCTCCTATAGACGATGAAGAATTGAGATCAGAAACATATGATCCCAAGCCTACATCATCCAACAAAGAATGTAAATACTTCACTAGAAAAGGAAGTATCATAAAAAGGTTTCAATATCAAAACCCTTCAAGCCTAATAGAAGGAGGAAGGAAAAGTGGAAACACTTTAAGAGAAAAACCTGACAAAGAAGAAGGTCTCCTCAATGCTTCATCAACAACAAACTAGGACAAAGCAATGCCCATCAAAAGGAGCATAGAAGATGACCCAATCAATCTTCCATCAGACTGGAATCAAAGTAGATAAATAAAAAGATTTGGAGTCTTCATTCTTAGAAGAAGAAGAACCTTCAAAATGGACTCTGTTCTCACTTAAAGTCTACTATCCAACATCCAATCTACATCTATCATCTTTTGGAGAAGAATCACACTTAGTGCAACCTATAAAAGAAAAAATGCATGAAGTCCAAATCATTATTCAAACTCCACATGTTCCAATCCAAATTACCTCATAAAATTCGATGGATCTATTTAGGTGATAGGATTTATAGACACTGGAGTAGTGGAAAGTATTCTCAATCCTATATACTGCCAAAAAAATTTTGGAAACCCTACAACAAAATTGTTGTCATTACCTTTAATGAAGAATTCAAGGTATAACTTAGAAGTGTGCCTATTAAGATCCAATTCTCCCCAGGATGCTACATCACACAAATACTTGGATTACCTTCACCAAACAATTGTTTGATGGGATATACTTTAGTGAATTCCAAAGCTGAAAATTCATGCTAATGTTCATGGTTTAAAGGTATTTTAAACCCTACAAAGAATTCTCTTAACTTTACACCATCTAAGGAGTGAATATGCAAGAGATTATTGAGAAGTTAAAAAAGGAAGAGTGCACTAAGAATCACCGAGAATTTCTCAAAAACTGCAAGCATCTACTATGGCAAAATGAAAAATTATTTTGTAAGGATACCTTTAAGAAGAATGAAAACATCAACCCAACTAAACAAGCTACTCAATGATGACCCCTGAACATGCAAAGCTAGCAAAACAAGAATGTTAAGAGCTATCACAACAAGGTCTGATTGAAGCATCAGACTCACAATGGGCTTGTGAAACCTTTTACATTAGTAAATGGTCTGAACAAGCTAAACGCAAGCTAAGGCTTATAATCAACTATTAGTTGTTGAACTACTTTTGTCTAAGATGATAAGTTCCTTATTCGTAATAGTCACACAATCTTCTAAAACATTGCAAAGGTTAGAATATTTTTAAAATTTGATCTCAAAGCTAGCTTTTGGCAACTTAGAATTCATCTTGGTGATAAGTATAAAACTGAATTCTATATCTCAAATCATCACTACCAACAGAGAGTGTTGTCATTTGAGCTTAAGACCACTCCTTCACCTTTTTCAAAAGGTCGTGATCAAAATCTTTGAACCAATCCTTCATCATTCAGTCATCTACATAGATGATATTCCTTTGTACATCCAAATGAGGAAGCATACACTAAATTACTCTAAAAAGTTATGAGATAGTTATCTCTATGGCAGTCATGTTAGTAGGAAGAAAGATGCAGATAGCTTAGACAATGATTGTAAGCCCTTAGATTTTATGCTACATTTTGTGCTTAAACTCTAGAACCGGAAGTCAACAAAAAACCTTAAAGTCACTAAACCTATAACAAACCCTAGGAATTTAGATCCGGCAATCCCGTATTCTAACTCCTAAACAATAAAATTGACTTAATGTAGATTATAGTTTGTAATAATATAGTGAAGCTTAAAAATATCATATTCATAAAATTTAGTTTGTTTTGGACCCGAACGGGGTCAGATATAGAACACCATACCCGTGTACTGAATAGTAAAAATATTCGATAACACCATTAAATTCGTAATAATATAAGAATTTCAAAAATATCAGTTTTATAATTTTTTAGTAGCTAAAAATATCAAATATAGTTTATTTAAGCTATCTTTTTTACTACCGATATTAATTTGTCTTATCTACTATTCATATCACTATGCTACACTATTCATCTATCTTTATTTTTTCTTATTGCCTATTCTTATACTCTACCATACATATTTCTTACAATTTACTTTCTCCATAAACTTTACTCACATCATACTTTACACATTATTATTTTTCATTAAAAAAAATACAAAACAAATCACACACACTCTCTCTCTCTCCCTACTCTAGAACCGGCACCACACACGCGCACACACATACATCTATTTTTTTTCATTTTATTTAATTACAACTAATTTCCCTCCTCATTTATCTATAAATACCCCATCTCTCTCCATTTCTTTCACACACTTCTCAAATATTCTCTCTACAATTTCTTCCCAACTCTTCTATCTTCCATATTCTTACTATCTCCTTACAACATCAACCTCTCCTTTTCAACCACCCATTTCTCTACATTAGGTAATATTTCCTACAACTATTCTTATGTTCATGTAACTTAACATGACCATAGTGTATGTTTTCTGGAGTCATGGGAGTTAAGAAAGCAATAACATGTTCAGGTTTTGTTCATGTTCATGCAAAAATTTTATTATTGTATTGTTATTATGTTATGTTTTTATTCTTGCTTCTAATCTAACTCCTATATGTTAATAAATATATTTGTGTGTATATATATATATATATTTCTTAGAGTATATAAGCTTACTAACATAACTTTTATTTATGCTCATGTAATTTATTTATTTCCTTCTTGCAATTTATTTATTTATTTCAGTTATTATATTAAGACTATTCTTTCTAGTATTAGACTTGTCCTCATCAAGATAAAACAAATTTCTTATTTTTCTCTTTTTAGACTTGCCTATGTCTAAGCTCGGGAAGCCTTGATACAAGCTAAGACTTCTAATA
The DNA here is from genome assembly GCA_024138025.1 of Combretum micranthum. Classification (NCBI taxonomy): domain Eukaryota; kingdom Viridiplantae; phylum Streptophyta; class Magnoliopsida; order Myrtales; family Combretaceae; genus Combretum; species Combretum micranthum. Next base: position 259,921 of record JAMXBD010001885.1, read on the forward strand.
CTTGATATTTATTATATGCTTATTTCATTTCCATATCTTCCATCTTTCATATTAATTATTTTTGTTATGTTACTTAATGATAAACTCATGTTCATGCATGATCATGTTGTTGTTGTCTTAATAAAAATAAAAAAGTTCTTTCTTTAATAAAGAAAATAAGATAAACTCACTATAAAAATATAATTTTATCACTTCGGAAAAGGTTCTATTAAAATTTAGAATTTTGATTCAAGAAAAATTCTTTTAAAAAAATTTAGAAAAATTCATCATGGATTTTAGTGTTGTTGTTATGTAAAGACTTTTTCAAATTTTAACTAAGTAATTCTTTACTCTCTTTCAAGCTACCTAAAATAAAATTATCATTTAAACTTTAAGGTTGATAATTCTTTGTTATATAAATTTTTCTTTAAAACTTATTTGGATCCACACTAACATTTTAATAAATACAAAGATCAAGACAAGCTTTTCAAATCAAGTTAAAACCAACTCACTAAGTAAAAGTCTACTTAGGGAATAATATTGGTAGATAACTTGGAAGGACTAAAATTTTAGAATTTAAATTATCTTTTAAGAGTTAAGAAAAATAATCAAAATTAGAAATCCCCACTTAATAACTCAAAAGTTTTTATTTTTATTCCCAACAATTTAAAATAAATTTGTTAAGTTTCACTTTTTTAAACTATTAAGACAAGTTGTTTTATGAAAAATCATTGTTAAAACAACATCATTAGAATCATCTATATAATATGAGTTTAGATATGTATTCAAAGGATTTTTCATCTATATAAATATCTACATGATTACTATGGGATTTTTTTTTTTTTTTGAAAAAAGTTTAGAAAATTCATTTTAAGGGTTGGAAAATTCGTGAATATTTTTTATCATACCATTTTAAAACCCAAATGCCCTTTTTATGATAAAAATAATCTTAGAAATAAATAGATTTTTTTAGTAGATAGAAAAATACATATTATATGCAAAATTTCAAGTTAAAATAAACAAGCTATGACCATTTTAAGTTGGAATTTCACTCCCTTCGAATTTTAGCAAACTTAGTAAAATAGAATTGGCAAGTTTAAGTAGAACTTCCTAGAAATACTTAATTTGGGTATTTTTCTTGTTTAGGTGACATGGATGGAGACTTTTCCTACCCGGAAGATCACTTTGACTAGTGGAGTACCGCAATAGCCGAGTGAGTTTTTTTCTTACGTTTCATAGTGGCACTAGAATTAGGAAAGATAAAATGGGAAAATGCATGTGCTTTAAATATATAGGTGAATTTATGTTAAGTATATCGATGCGAGAATTGTCTATAATTAATGTTTGACTTAGTATAGAGATGATGTGTCTATAAATTCTATGATCATCCTTAAAATATCTAATATTATGCCATGAGTACTTAATTAAATTAATTCATACATATAATATAGTGAGTCACTTTGCATTCATTACTATACACTTGGTGGGACAAGGGCACGGTAGGGTCCATAGAGCCTAAAACTCTACATAACAGCGAATGGTCATTCGAACTAATTTAATGGTGAGTAGACACTCGAATAAATTATATTTTAGTGGCTAGTCGTGGTTTGCATAAAACTACAAAAACCTTATTTGCGAAGAGCGGTCTATGTAGCCTAGAACACCTAACCCCGATGGGGTGTAAATCCATTTAACATATGATTTCTAGAAAATCATATGTATTGTATGCTCACGTGTTTGTTACATTTCATATGCTTGACTAAATAATTTGTTTGATTATTGGCTGTTCAAGTACCTTATTGTGCAAATAATTCTCACTAAGCAAGTAAGCTTACCTTCTCTTAGATACCTTTTGCAGTACTCGTACTTATGGCTAAAGCCCCGAAGTTATTTCTCCCAGTTACTACCCTTTTTTATTTAGGAGCTTTTGGATGAAGTCAATGACTAGAAGTAGACTTAGAGTTCTAAGTAAAACTCCGGTGCAATTATTTTGATTAAACTGTGATGGATTACAAATATATTTTGATAGAGGAATGCCCCTTTGATATTTGTAAGACTCCCTATATTTTGTATTTAAGAAGCTTTTGTTCTGATTTCCATTCTTAATTGCTATTATGAATATCTTCTTAAACAACTTATTTCAAAATTGGTTCTCTATGATCGTGAAGGTATGCCTTACACTTGATATCGAAGCTTTTGGGATGACTCAGGTTGTCATACTTGAGTTTTAACATTGAGTGTGAGATTGTCACATTTAGGGTATCCTTTGGGGCATGATAAAGATAGAGTTTTGTAGAATGAAGATAAAAGATGGTTGTTATCAACTAGAACCATCTATAGCCCTAAAACTTCTTATGTTTCCTAGGTCCAATCTTACCACAAACAGGCCTAGTAATTGCTACTCACAATCAATTATCTTAAAATTTTTGTCCCAAAAATTTCTAGACTAACAAGTTCCCTCTTCAAGATGTTAAAAAAAGGATAACCCAGAATGGAGTAATCACTAAACAAAAGTTATCTAGTTATTGAAAGAAAAACAATAAGATTTGCCACCAACAAAAATTCCTTATGATCAGGAATTCATCTTGCAAACTGATGCTAAGGATAAATACTAGACAGCAGTACTCCTAGAACAATCCAAAGGCAAAAGGCATGTATATGGATACATGAGCAGCAAATTTAAAGATTTTATAGTCCTTTATCACTCAAATTTCAAGGGAATTCGTGTCGTGAAAAATGCAATTCAAAAGTTTGAATACCATCTAATGGAATCACATTTCAAGATTGAGATAGATACGAGCTCTTTCCCTAAGATGCTTAAATTCAAACAGAAAACAGTGCTACATCTTCTATTACTAAGATGGTAGGAATGGTTTTCTAAATATTCATATGAAGATAAACACATCCAGGATAGAAAAACTCAATTACATATTTTCTTTCCAGACCATAGCAAAATCATCAAGTCCTACTGAGTCCACAAGTTCTAAAGGAAAGGACAACAAAATCCATAACTTCTAAAAGAATGGGATTAGTCCATCAATGTGTTTTTGCCCAATGATCTACCTCTAAGAGATAATCATGCATCTTTAGGTAATATTCATGTATGTTTTAATGGAGGAAAAGGCAATAGTTTTGCTCTAACATTACAGATCATAGGCCAGTACAGGCTTAGCAAGTAAAAAAACTACTCTTCAAATGTTGCATTTGGCTCTTCAAATACCCATTCTAGAGCTTTAAGGGCATTCTCAACATCCTCATTGACTTCCTTATCAAGAAAGACAAGAATATACAAGACAAGATATTTGCAAGAAGCAACACTACTAGAAATGGATGAATTGATTAAAAGAAACAACTTCTTTGAAAAAAGACCAAAATATAGGAGTACAGTACCTAATTTTTAGCAAATATAGGATTAAATCTCAGACCTTATGGCCTCATCTAGGGTATCCATTCATCTATCCTCACATATATCATTTTGTGGATTCATCTCTAGAAGAATTAAAATGGTTTTATTGGTACTTGTTTCATCATTACACCTCTGTTATCCAAACATCAACCATTAAGGCATTAAAATTCTTTTCTAAAATCACATGGGAAAAAGGAAGACCGGTTCATCCTCTGACTCAACTATTATGGTGGTTCTGTACAATTTATGAGTAGAAGGTGATCATCCATGCATAGTTAGACCATATGGAAGAAAATTGTCCAAGGTATAATAAAGAAGATTTAAGCCTAATCATCCAGCTAAGGCAAGAATGGATCTAACCAAGAGGACCTTGTTCTATCTAATTCCAAATCATGTAATCTTAGATGGTGTGTGATATACGTGATAATGATGGATATTATCGAGAGCTATAGTAAGAACTTTGTATCCAAAATATGACAACACAAAAGAAATACAACCAAGAGCCTATGAATAAGAAGTTCCATGGGGTTACAACTAGGTTTATGAAAAAACAAAACTGGAAAGAGGTAGAGCCTTAGCTAAGTTTCAAGCTCGAAATGAAGACCAACCAATGGACATAGACCAAGTTGGACAAAGTCAAAGAGAATCTAAACCAAATCATCCAGTTCAGCCTTATCTTGATCCTGCTTGATACAATTAAGACGTGTATGATGGCTATCTAGAAAACATCATAAACAATATCAATAGCCATATGGTTAAGCCCTAAAGGAAACAATGATGATTCCAACTAGTCCCCCAAAAGCAATTTCTCTCCTTCTCACATTCTATGATTTGAATCAATAATATAATGATACTGCAAAAAATTTACTATTTACTTTTAAAAAGACTACTATAGCCTTATTGTGTCGTTATGTAACTTTTTAAAGGTAGCTATACACTGTAACCTTATCTTATCTTTATGTCTTTATTGGTTATCCATGCAAAAACTTGTTATTGTATGTTTCTTCACTCCTATTACTATAAATAAAGACCTTATGTAAGTTGAGGGTAGACTTAGCTTATATCAAAAATAATATGTGTGATTTTCTATCAATGACTTTCTAAATTCTCTTTCTCTCTCTCTGAATCTTATATAAAAAAGAAATCATTTGGATGTCTGGTCTTCTTCCAAGATTCAAAGTATGCTTTATGCTTGCCTCGTATGAGGATCCTATGTATCATAAAGGAATTTCTAAACATTGAACATATCATAATTGGGAACCATAGTATAAAATCAAGAGGTACTAGCTCATCATAAGTTGCCATTAAAGGCAGGAGACTGCGAGAGGCGCAATCTTGAGCCAGTGAACTGTATAGATAATGGTTAATAAAAAGTAATACATTCTACTCATTTTGGATCATGAACATTTTAAATGTGATATTGTTCACCTTAGAATTAATAATAATTCTAGGCTTTGTTTGGGATATAATATATTTAATTTTCAATACTGAAAAATCATCTTGAACGATATTGCTTTGATTTTGATGACTAGATTATCATAACACATGATCCAAGTAACTATTGAATCTTATAGAATGTGCCCCACTTGGTATCAAAGCCAAACAATTTCTTCTCTTTAAAAGGAGGGGAGAGTATTTATGTCATGGCAAACACCGAAAATGTTGAGAGTACCTCAAATACAGTAAACACACTAAACCATCAAATAGCAACATTTAACATAGGACATGAATAAAGCTAGGCATATAGGTAGTAGTGGCCCACAGGTTAGCCTATTTACGCCACAAAAAACAGGCTGTGGCTAAAATTTTTTTAGCTCATTTAAAAGTGGACCAATTTAGCCTGACCCATTTAACTCTGAGGCGAAAGTGGCTAGTTGTAACGGGCCAAGCCGGCCCATGGACCAAACCTTAATTGAAAAGAAAAATAAAAGAAAGAGAAGCAAATTTTGAACACTTACATGCTCATTAGAATTTTTTTTTTTTTCCTAAGAGTACACATTCATGCAACAAATGTAACATGACACATTGGCATTTTAATATTGAGCAACCCTCTGAGGGAATAGCAGGCAAGCCAATAGTGCTTTTAATTTTGATATGCGTCTTTTTCTAAGGAATCCGCTATATTATATACTTTACTAATTTGGACGGTTTTAAATGCACTTAAGATATAGGACACTGTTTCTTTAGGGACAATGCATCATTGAAGTGAACAGAACCATAGGAATATGAATATGACTGTCCAATAATAGAAATTCTTATATCTCCATCCAAAGTAACAATTTGATTTCCGTGTACTACGGAATTAAATAATTTTCGCCAACTCATATTTTATTTAATTATTAATATGTATAAAACCATAATATATATAAATATTATAATTTTCATGCAAACTTATATAAAAGATTAAAAACTATCATTTCGGCCTGTTTAGCCCGTGGCCGTGGCCGGGCTGGGCCAATAAATTTAGGCCTATTTAAAAGCGGGTCAAAATAGCCCGACCAGTTTAACTCACAGGACAAAGCGTGGTAGCCCGGCCCAACTCACTAGGTCCGTTTGTCCTCCTCTAGACATGAATCGCTAGAAGTAAAATGACCAAAAGAGGTGAAATTTGAAATTTTCGTATTAGTGAGCCAAAATTTGGCCTCTTTTGGCCTATTAAGGTGAAATGTTGACCTCAAACATTTCCTCTCTGAAGGTTTGCATACCTTGGCCTAAAGATGCAGGTTTCGTCTCTTAATTTATTTTTTTTAGTTATTGAATTTTTTTTTCTTTTTCTTAATTTTTTTTTTGTAAATCCGTTTTTTTCCTTTAAATTATAATAATTCCTGAATTTTTAAAATTATATTTCAATTTATATTATATTATTTTTTCTTATTTTGACTTATATTAAATACAAATTTTAAATAATTAAATCATTTATGTAGAAAAAATATAATACACATGTTTTATAAATCATAAAATCACTATATTACCATTAAACTATTTTCATATATGAAAATCAATCACAAATCATTAGTTAATTAATCATCAAACATATAGAAATGAGGACAAAAAGTTACACTCACCGTAAAAACATCACATTACCATTAAGTTGTTTTTACTAACTTAAATAACACAATCGACACCTGAAAAATCAATTAAAAAAGCACTAGTTTCCAAATCAACAAACACAACATATAGCAAATTAAAAAAAAAAAAAAAAAAAAAAAAACTTGCTAGAAGCTAGTCGGAGTCGGAGAGAAGATTTCAACGGAAATTTTTGGAGGGAGAGAAGATACGATGTGCAAATGAATTTGGGCGTTTGTGGTATATATTGGAAATTATGAGGTGAAATTTGCCTCGTAACGTAAAAGAGGCAAAGTTGAAAAATAAATAGGTGATTTTTGAACCATCTATCTTTGAGAGTGTTGCCATATAAGCAAATGAGACTGCATGCGGTACACATACAGTCCATATATGGTCCCACAATCCTATTTGTCACACCTTTAATAGAGAGTGTTGCCAAATATAGGTGGACAACGACTACCCACTTATCTCTCGGTAAAGTTCTAGTCAAAGATGAATTTCATCTCATTTTTCTAGCAATAAGGTGAAATTCCTCTGTTAGGGAAAATTTAAAGTTTTGGTGCACCCACCAATTGGTTTACTTTATATATATAATTTATTTATTAAATTAATTCATTGCAAATATTTAATGTTAAAATTTGGTATATATTAATACTATTATTATAAATAGATTAATATATTATGTAAATTATATATTAATATGTGGTATATAAAAATATAACACATATTAATAAGTCTCACACATGGTATATATATTTATACTATATTATATTAAAATATCCTAAACTTATCAATTCCATAATTATTTACTAGTAATGTGTTAATTTTCTTTCGATACTTGAAATTGATTTTTTTTTTTTAAATTTTAAGTTTTTGTATTTTATGTTAGGATATTTGTGTATCCTAATTAGCGGTGAGTCTCTTTATGAAAAGAAGACATTTTATTCGATCAAGAGGCAATACTTGCTCATAATTTCGCTTCTGTGCACGAAATTTTTGCCAGTGGATTACGTTTATTGTCTTCATGTATGGTCTGGTCATAATCATAAGCATGTGCGTCATGAATTTGGTATTCATCTCCTATTGTGGGTTTGACATTTAGAACAAAGTGACCAGTAAATTAGGCGACGTCACCACGACCAGTAGGCAAATCGCCAAACCATCGATACGACTAAACTATTGTAATACAAGTTTGGCTTTTCAAGTGAAGTTGTAGTCAAGTCACAATAGTGGTAAAGGATGCTATTAGGAATGGCTGGTGTGGATGGGCTAACCGATGGTTCATGTAAGACTATTTGATCTTGTTTCTTGGGATTTGAAAATCCATACTGATTTGAATTCTTGGGATCTTCTTATTCAGTCTTGGGATGCTGGAGATGTTTATGCTTGTAGCAAACCCTTCGCTTAAACAAAATGACTCCAAAAAAAGAAACAAAGATGACTACCAAGCTTGTATATGTTGTTTGCTATTATATGTGCGTCAAGCCATGTGTGCGACACATAAGGTGCATGTCTTTTGCATGCGATGTCTCAATAGTGGGCTTCATAGTTCACTTATAGTAAACTATAACTAATTTCTTGTCTAGAGATGAGTGACACAAAATTAACGGTTATTAAAATCTTCGACATGCCTTTGGTACGGGAGTAGAACCATATTGATTTAGGCCATAACAGAACTAGTTGGAAGTAATAAGAAAGAGTGATTTCTTCTTGATTATAATTTGAGAATCTGGAAGACATATACTTTTGGAATTTGGACACACAAGATCTTATTTGATCGAGGGGTCGAAAGAAAAGTTAAAAAAAAAAAAAAAGTACTCCTTCTTTAGTTTTGGAGCATGACACATTGATGATAAAAAGTCTTTTTATTTTTAGATTATCTGGTTTTCATTTGTATATATTTGTATCTTATATGTATCTATATCTTATCTGAATTTGATTTATTTAATCTATTTATATGTGAAAACTTCTATTTTTTATCTATATCTGTATCTTTACGAACAATTTGAATTGAAATCACAGTATATTATCGGCAATTAGCTAGCACGCTAACAATATAATACCACATAAAACATTAAATTTCTTTTGCTTTCTCCACATAATAAAAGCTCTATAATGGAGGTGGAAAACCCTCCCACATTCTACTGTCTGTACAAATTGATCCCATGTGAACCATGAAGAGCAATTGACATATTAGGAGCAAGGTTGGCCACATATAACACCAATCCAGAGTAAAGAGGAAAATATAACGGAAAGAGAGAATATTAATTAGACTTTGGAATTATGAGCAAGAAAGAGAAAAAATATTTTCCATCGGTCACGCGCATATACAGGCACATAAAAGCTCTATTTATCTAAACAGCAAGATTCATCTTTCTTTCCATTAATCTAATGAAAGAAAGCCATATCATATTTATATAAAAATTACTTATACAATATATAATTACTAAGTGTATATATATATATATATATATATTGTTGGTAATTACTTACCATTATTCACCAACTCGGTTGCCCGAGCAAGTGAACGCATTACATCAACTTGAGCTCTAAGAGAGATTATATAATCAAGGGTTTCTTCAATCAAGGCTACATCATCCAATAGTTGTCCTCCAGGCACAAGATTTTTGAGCAATTGCGTCCTCTTCTTCACCAATCTCTTAGCAATAATCGAACTCGATGAACGATCCGGTTTATCGATCATCGATCCACATAGTTTCCTTACCCTTCTTATCCCCCAGCTCCTTCTAGAAATCCTCTTGCTAGGACAAATCTTTTTCTTAGCAATAGAATGAGAATTTGATGACACCTTGTAATGATGATGATTCATCTTGGCAACGTAGTTGTGAACATCACTAGTACTCATACTGGTACTTTTGTTGGAGCCCAACAAGTGGTGGACTAAAGTCTTGTTTTCTTCATTTTGTGAAGCATTAGCGATGAGTGCACGACTCCAACAAGTCGTGCCATTTCTCACAGTGGCCATGGCTAAATCAGCAGATAGCTTTATCACCTTTCTTCTCTCCATGATTGTTGTGTACTTCTTTGCAGAACCACATATTTGAAGACCCTTAATCCATCTTTTAAGAAATCTGTGCCTCAGCGTGCTAAAAGAACAGCCACGCGTCATCCTGTCTAAACTATAATATTGCACCAAGTAATTATATAACATATACACAAGAATACCACCTATCACACTTTTTTTTTCCTATTTTATTTTATTTTTTATTTTTTAAATATGTCTATACAGTAAGCTAGCAAAAGCTCGGATGCATAAAAAACTTTAGACAAGATGAATTTTCGCAAAAATATAAAATATAGAAGACGCAAAATTCCAAATATTGTTATGTTTTTGATATTATATCATAAAATGAATGAGAAGATGTGCTATATTACTTAAAAAAGACTTGGCTTTTATACAGAAATTCTATAATAGAATATGGGTAAATAAAGGATGTTGTATTTCTTAAAAAAAAAAAATATGCAATGATAGTTTTTATAACAAAATTTATATTTAGAAATAGAATTTTTATTTCTAAAATTTAGTTTTCTTATGATATATGGATAATAACAATACAATCTCATTATTCCTTCTCTATAATGCATATACCATTTTTTGAAAAATTTTATACATTTGAGGAGATTAAATTTTGCACTAAAAGAGGATGTCACACGGATACGCAAGCGTGTAAAATGAAAGATTAATATGACAGAAAAATGAGTGAAGCAAATGTTGTTGGTTAACACGTACTCATCTGTTCTATTAGTTGGGGAGGTCATGTGGAAAGAGACTGGAGATATACTTGTGCAGAGGAGCGATTGCTACTCTCCTGATCCGAGAAAATGTAGCCCTCACCACTAGGGGGAAGAGGAAAAAAAGGGAGAGAGGAAATAGAGGGAAGAGAATGTGCAGAGTAGTTCTCCATTTATTTGCTCAAACTCAAAGGGGGAGAGAAGTGGTGGGGCTATGAGAGAAAGACACAGCACATGCAGGCACATGGAGAGGATGGCCCACCTCCGCATAGCTAAAAACCTAGTGGATATGAGAGGAAAAGACATGACCAAATTATATATGTATAATTTATGCGACCTAGCGAGGGGAAAAAAAAAAAAATTAGAGATCCAGTAACTGAAAATAAATAATATGGTAGCATTTTATTACATAATTTTTTTTATGGTAATAGATTGATTAAAAGTTATTGTATCATGTATGGTTTATAAAATATATTTGAGACTAAACAAAACTCACTTCATCGGACTAAATAAAACTTAAAAAGAAAATTCTATTCTGTTTCATGATACAAAAATATTATAACTGGATAAAAGTAAAATCTTTTAATAAAAAATTTGTTCAATACTATTTAATACCTTACATACTAAACATGGTGTCATGACTTATCATCCCAAGCTCCACCACAGCAGCGAAGGGGCATCTCTAGGCTCTTAGGCTACCCTGAGCAGAGATCGTGATGCTAGGTACAATGGCCCTCCTAGCACACCTTCAGGTACAACCAGAACACCAGAACCACTATGCCACAAGCAACACGATTTTGTCCTTCTAATGTCAGCACTTTCGAAGGGATCACTCATCCTAGGATTGCTTTGCCTTGAGCACACTTAATTTTGAAGTTCCAACAAACTCCAAGCCATTACACCCAAAAAGAGCCTCTATAATTAGAGTTCCACATCTTATATATGAAGGGTATCTCACATGGTACAAGAGAATTACATTGTCTAATACTGTGTTATCCAGTACTTCTTATTTTGTTTATTTCTTATAAAGAAATGCTTTATGTTGTGGCATAAATGAATAGATATAGTTTTTATCAATTGTTTAATATAAGAGAGAAAATAAATTAAATTTAAAAATATGTTTATTTTCTATTTTAACGAACCCTAAAATACTAAATTATACCAGTGCCTTATTTAAATATGCATTTAGAAATAGATAAATTGAGCAGCACCTTTATTTTACCTTTTTCATAAAATGGCAGCACTCAAACCTAACATTTGTGACTTATCACTAATACAAACAAAACACATTGAAGGATCTTGTATGCATTTCCCGCCCTTGTTTGGAATTTAGGGGGTGGAATGAGAGAGAGTACTCAATTCTTTAGTGCAAAAGCTTGTGGGGTTGCAAAACTAATGCATATGATACGGCTTAGATAAGAGAGATTTTACGTTGTTGATTTGATTCTTTGACTTGGCTTGCTTTGACAAAATGACTTTGAAAATTAGTCATATCATCACATATTCAAGGAAAAAAGGAACTAGGTTCCCATCACTTTCATAAAAGGAGACCCATGTGTGTTTAGTGGGGCTTAATTAAGCATTTCTGATCATGTATTTGCAACCTTAATAGGTAACCTTAGTTTGGTAACATAATATATGTGGCACTGCCTAGCTATTAGAGAATTATTGTTATTATGGGTCGGAAAGGAAAAATTGAAGAACAAGTTGCATGTTGATTAAGGTTCAAGAACCGATAATAACTCGCATAAAAAAATACAGCTAGCAAACGAGCAATTGCCCTATTTATCGTCATTCCTTTTTCGTTTTGGCAAGCAAATGACTGTATCTTAATTTCCCATAGTTACAACATGCTTGGTTGATGATTTTTAGTTTTGGGATGGCTAGCTATATTTACGGATTGTTTGGTTAGTCATTTTGGTGTCATTTTGACATAGTTTTGGTGCCAAACAGATACTAAACAGATACTGATACGATACCGAAGAAAATCGATAGCTTTAGTTATAAACTGATGAAATTGAATCGATACTAAACATATATAGATATTGAACCGATACTGAACCAATACAGATCTGATATGTATAAAAACTGAAAAATCCAAGCAGACCCTTAATAGGGATTGATACAGTTTAATTTGATATTTTATGATTTAAACTATTTTATATCTATAATCATGAAGTAAACTAAAGATACATTTGATCATGCTTACTGAATTATTGTAATCACAACCTCACATAATAATAATAATAATAATAATAATAATAATAATAATAATAATATAATAATAAATGAAAAAGAAATTTCATTTTTTATCCAAATCTAATGCAAAAATTTGATTTGGTTCATGAAATGAACTATGAAACTTATTACCGCATTTGTTAATTTGTATAATGCAATCCAAATCAAACACAAGAAAATATAAAAAGGTCAAATTTTTAAATTGGTTAAATTTGATTCATGTATAGTGAAATGACATTAATATCTACATCAAACTATACACAAATTTATTTCTAATCGTCAAATGAAATTGATATATATATGATCCTACAAAAATATCTATGAAATTAGATAGTCTTAAACCATACAAATCACAGCCCTTGTCTTGGAATAGGATTGACACCACAACCACCAACATCATTATTATTATTATTGAATAAATAAATAAACTGATGCAAATGTGAACTTGCTGATACAGGTATTGCCTTTTTATTGTTATAATAATTAATATCTTTCCTGTGGGCATTGAAACGTTTACAAGGAGCCATCATATTAATATATATTTATATTTATGGTGTAGAAGCCTAAATATATATATTATATATATATATTAGGACCTTTTATCATGTGAATGGAAATAGAGTTTAAGTGTTTAACATTACGATTAGCTAATTGATTTTACTTCTAATATACACACAATAAATAGTTATATAAAATATTCAGGCATACTTCCAAATTATTAGTTAGATTTAAATAAATACGTTAAATTTCTAAACTTGTTTCACCTCTAAAAAACTTTACAAAATATATATATACAATCAATATATAACCACTCATTTAAAATTAAGAAATCCATCCTTAGCTTTTTTCAGCCAAAGTTTTACAATAACTTTTTGAATTCTAGCAATTCAACCCGACGAAGGTTTCAAAATGTGCTCAGGTTAAAACCAAAAGGACATGGCAGTATCATTAACTTTTCTTATCGGTGTTAAACCATGATGTGAGAGTCTCGCAGCGAGACAAGAGGATGCTAATCAATTGTTATATTTGGGTTACACTTACACGGGAAATAAAGTCGCATTCACATTCCCCGGTCCAATCAAAATATGTTACTTATCACATCTTATTTTAATCTGATGGAGGATAAAAGTTCTTGACATTTTATAAATATAGCGCACTATCATTATATAATAGATAATAGATAATATACGGAAATTTTTGTTAGGAGCTGACGTGGTTGAATAGCAAAATACTGGAAACATTTAAATATTATTAAATTTAACTAATTTCGTATTTGTTATTGTGTTGACATATGTGACATACTAATTGTAGAGGGTCATTATGGTAATTGGGCTTTCGGCCTAATTGAGTACCACAGGCCAATCTTCTAGGCTAGTGATATGGCTTAGAAGACCGAGTCCAATAAGGAATTGTTAGTGATTGTGCCCATGCCAATTACTAAGTATTGTTATTTCATGTACTTGAGGCCAATTACCAGTTAGTGATTTAATTTTAAAATCCAATGGGAAGAATAAATAAATTATTATTATGAATAATAATTTACTATCACTACCAATCCTAATAAGATTAGGGGCATTATTGTCAGTGCAAAACACTGACATAATATAAATAGGTGTGATAGCGTCTCATAGGGTTAAGACTTTTACTATCACATTAAACGGTGGAGAAATTCTGTAACCCTAAAAGAAAAACAAGAAAACAAGATTCTTCTAAAATAATCTAGAAGCATTTTAGATTGTGCTAGTACACAAAGGTGATTCCTTTTTTTAGAGGCGCTTGTTCGAGTGGACGAAGTGGAGGGTGCTACGAAATTGTGGTACCTTGTAGATTCGGATTGATATCAGTTTTCACAAATTCGAAATTGCAATGTATTATTTCGAATCATCTTTTTATATCTGATTTAATTAGAACACATGGATCCAGGCTTTAGGGTTTTAATTTTTCCGCTGCAAATAAGATTTAAAATTTCGTATGAAACCTTACAGTGGTAGAGCCACTTGTGTTCTTAATTAAATTGGAATCTGTTTTTCTATCTACATATGATGTAGTGCTATTTTGTGATTAATATGCTATTGAAATTAGATTCAAATAAGTTACAGTGAATAAATTCATAGAATTCGATTTTATGATTTTTGTATCTATTCATGTTAATTGCAATATTAATTTCTTATTATGCATGATGGAATCAATACGAATATGATTCTGTACGTGATATAAAATATTTAAAAATTTTGAAAATCAAATCTATTATTGTGCATGAACGGTAAAATAGATCTAATTGGATTAGGTTAAGATGCATAGCTTAATTCCATAAGCACTAAATAAAGATAGTTAATATAAATATCATCTTTTAAGTATTTTAAAATTGTTTGAATGACTATCATATGTGCTGATATATGTACAGTGCATAGCATGGCCCTAAGACCCATGTGATTGGCAGGTTTTATTCTTTTGGTTTTTATGAGTTGTAATTTTAAATACGGCCTGCGTGTTGTTTATTTTATCATAATATATCTTTTCTACTCATAGAAATAGGATTTTTGTATCTATCTATTATTGTAATGAAGATAAGGAAATGTCATGAAGACCCTCCTTAATCTATGGTGATGGAGAAACAAGGATCACGAAGAAGATACAAGAAAAATTTGCAACTCAATACCATGAAGATGGTTCTTACCTTAGGATTGGACCATTGATTTTCATATTGGCTTATGAAAATCAATATGGAATATGGGGCCATGCTATGACACTTTTCTTTATTTTATAAATTTGATATATCATGAGATGATGTATGTATATGTATGTGATACTAAATTTACTACCATGTATGCTTGAATATCCATTATACATGATGATAGAAAATAGAATAACAATAATTAAAATCCCTCCATAATTTTAAGTTTAATGCCATCCATGTGAAAACACATGTCAAGACTTTGATCATCATAATGCGGTTG